>JAQZBX010003408.1:0-20189 GCA_029593785.1 Cabassous unicinctus
TTTCAAGGTAGTTACTGATTGCTCTTGAGATTTCCTCCTTGACCCACTGTTTGTCTAAGAGTGTGTTGTCTAACTTCCATATCTTTGTGCCTAATCTGATACTCTGGCCCTTAGTGATTTCCAATTTCATTCCATTGTGGTCAGAGAAATTGCTTTGTATAATCTCAATCTTTCTGAATTCATTGAGAGTTGTTCTGTGGCCTAGCATGTGGTCTATCTTGGAGTATGATCCATGTGCACTCGAGAAGAATGTATATCCCACTGTATTTGGGTGTAGCATTCTGTATATGTCTATTAGGTCCAGCTCCTCTAATGTATTATTCAGAGTCTTTGTTTCTTTTTTGATTCTCTGTCTAGATGTTCTGTCTAATGGTGATAATGGTGTCTTAAAATCCCCCACTATAATTGTAGAGGCATTTATGTCTCCACTTAGTTTTTCCAGTGTTTGCCTCATGTATTTTGAGGTGCCCTGATTAGGTGCATAAATGTTTATTATTGTTCTTTCTTCTTGAAAGATTACCCCTTTTACTAATATATAGTGTCCATCTTTGTCTCTTACAATCGTTCCGCATTTAAAGTCTATTTTGTCTGATATTAGTAAAGCTACTCCTGCCCTTTTTGGTTATTGTTTGCTTGTAAAATTGTTTTCCAGCCATTCACTTTCAGCCTCCTTGAATCCCTGGGTTGAAGATAGGTTTCTTGTAAACAACATATAGATGGGTCATATTTCCTTATCTATTCTGCCAGTCTGTGTCTCTTGACTGGTGAGTTTAATCCATTAACCTTCAGTGTTATTACTCTCAAGGAATTTCTTACATCAGCCATATTTTCTTTGGGTTTATGTATGTCATATGTTGTTTTTATTTCTCTTTTTGTCTTTTTAGTTTTTCTTGCACTCTCTTCCAACTCTCTCTGTTTTTTTCCTTTCAACCTGTAGAACTTCCTTTAGCATTTCTTGAAGGGCAGGTTTCTTATTGGCATACTCTCTTAATTTCTGTTTATCTGTGAATATTTTGAACTGTCCATCATTTCTGAATGCCAGCTTTGCTGGATAGAGAATTCATGGCTGGAAGTTTTTTTCTTTTAGTACCTGACTATGTCATACCACAGTCTTCTTGCCTCCATGGTTTCAGATGAGAAATCAGCACTTAATCTTATTGAGCTTCCCTTGTATGTGATGGCTCTCTTTTCTCTTGCTGCCTTGAGTATTTTCTCTTTGTCTTGATCATTGGACATTTTGACAAGTATTTGTCTTGGAGTAGGCCTGTTGGGATTTATACTGTTTGGGGTGCATTTTGCTTCCTGGACATGTACATTCATCTCCCTCAATAGGGTTAGGAAGTTTTCAGCATATTTCCTTCAACACTCCTTCTGTTCCCTTTCCCTTCTCTTCTCCCTCTGGGATACCTATAATGCATATGTTTGTGTGTTTTGTGTTGTCGGTTAAATCCCTAAGTCCCTGCTGGATTTTTTCTATCTTTTTAATCTATCTGTTCTGCTATCTGTTTGATTTCAGATGTACTGTCTTCCACATCACTAATTCTTTCTTCTGCCTGTTCAAATTTGCTGTTATGTGATTCCAGCATCTTTTTGATTTCTTGGATTGTGCCACTCATCACCATCATATCCGTTATCTTTTTATGTATGTTTACAATTTCTTCAGTATGTTCTCCCAGTGTCTTCTTAATATCCTCAATCTCTTCCTTCACTTCATTAAGTTGGTCCATGATATTTGTTGGGATAGCTTTGATTAGTTGTTCGATGTTCTGCATCTCCTCCTGGTTTTAGTTTGTTCATTGGATTGCTCTATGTCTTCCTGTTTCTCAGGATGGTTTGCAATTTTTTGTTGCCCTCTGGTCATCATTTTATCTTCATGGGTTTATTCAGTTGATTAGCTTCTTTCTCTGCTCTAGAGTGTTATTTAGCTGCTGGCTCTGTGTGTGTGTTAAGTTTTCCCTTGGACACTTTGTTCCTCTTGTTCAATTTCCTTGCTCTTTTCTATGTTCCGATATTATCTTGAGCAGTCTATCTCCCTGTCCAGCTCCCTGCAAATCAATGTTCCAAAGGCTCTCTCTCTGTGGGTTCCCAGAACAGCTCACTTGGGCAGGATCCTGTCTCCAATCAGCTGTCTTTTGTGAGAGAGATGGTGAGTACCCACTTAAACTGATGCCATCTTGTCTTCTAAGAGGCTACTTTAGCTATTAGAAGCCAGCTGTATTTCTTCCCACATGGTCCCCTACATCTTTAAAGCTAGGAACAGAGAATCTCCTTCACCTCAAATCCTCTCATACTTCAAATGTCTTTCACTGAAAGACCTTTTAAATCTTTAAAAGTTCACCCAGTTAGCCCAGGCCCACATGGGGGCTATCATATATGCCTCCATATATATGGTCAATTGAATTTCTGCAAAGGTGCAAATGCAGTTCTGTGGAGAAAGGATAGTGTTTTCAACAAATGGCTGGAACATCTGGATATCTGTATATAAAAAAAACTGAACCAAACTAAAACAACAAAACAAAATTCACTTCATATATTAAACTATGTACAAAAATTAATTCAGAATGACTTATAGATCTAAATTGAAAACCTAAAACTATACATATTCTAGAAGGAAATGTGGGAGAAAATTTTAATATCCTTGGGTGTCTTAGTTTCCCAACTGCTAAAACATCCTGAATTAATCATCCTTTCCTCTTTTTCCAGCAATTATATATTGACTGATGGCAAATTTATCCATTGCTTTCAAGTTTGAGGGAGAATTATTTTGGGTTAGAAGATTTAAAAATTCTAAGATATTCAAATCAGCATGTAAAGTTTTCACAATATTGGCTGATCTCTGACTGACATCAGATATTATAACAGCATGATATACAAAAATGAGTCATTGTGCCAGTCCAGGATGGCTCTCCCAATGGATGGTTTAATTGTCCTTCCTATGCTGAAAACTTTGCTTAGTCACATACAAAAATAGAGGTATAATAGGTGTTATTAATAACATTTTATCTAATTTTTATTGAGCATTTGTCAAGCCCTAGGTTATCTTAACCCTGTGAATCAGGTACTATTACAACCTCCATTTTATAGACCAGGCATACAGGGACTGGAAGGATTAGAGTTACTTCTCCAAAGTCAATCAGTGTCAGAACTGGAAGTCTAACATTTCTTTCTGATGTGAAACCTTTGCTCTTAACCAGTATGTTGTATAGTTAGTATGTGAAGAAAGAGATGTTTGTGACTGAAATAAACAGAAAGTCATTCCTGGTTTATTGTGTTCACAATATTGATATGACAATGGAAAAAATATAGAGTTAAAAAAAATTTTTTTTAAAGGGGAACACAGTATTTTCTCCCAAGCATTTCATTTATTTTTCATCTGATGCTATTCTACATTTACTTCTGGACACTTGTGGTGGATTGGAACTATGTACCCTAGAAAAACATGTTCTTAGACTTGGCCCATTCCCGTGAGTATGTACTCTTGTAAATTGAAACTTTTGGTGAGGTAACATCAGTTAAGATGTGGCCCATCTGAGTCAGGATGGGTCTTAATCCTATTCTTGAAGGCCTTGCAGGGAAGGTCACTAAGTGAGAGAAAGCAAGTGGGAGCAGCCAGAGGCTGAATGTCAACAGAACATAGAAGAGAAGGGAGAAGACAGGAAAGGTCATGTCACTTGCCATGTGACAGAAAAACCAAAGACCAATGATCACCAGTAGCCAGCCACAGAAAGCCACGGTCTTCTGGGAGAAAGCATCACTTTGATGGATGCTTTATTATATAATTCTATTAGCTTAAAAAATGTTAGTCAATAAATTTCCATTGTTTTAGCCAACCCATTGCATGGTATTTGCTTTAGCAATGAAGAAACTAAAACAGCACTGTTCTAGCTATTGAATGTACAGTGATACAAGGACACAAAGTTTTGCTCTCATGGAGTTTACATTTTAAGGGGGCAGAGCTAAAATAAATAAATATATTCTCTAATATCACAGAGTAATAAATGCATTACAAATATAAAACCAATATATACTGAACATATCATTTAAGGTTGTAATAGTCAGCCAAAGGGGTATTGATGCAAAGTACCAGAAATCTGTTGGCTTTTAGAAAGGATATTTATTTGGGGTAAAAGCTTACAGTTACAAGGCCCTGAAGAGTCCAAATTAAGGTTACTTTTCTTACCAAAGTCTATTGCCACGTGTTGAAACAAGATGGTGAGCAATGTCTGCAAGTGTTCAGGCTTCCTTTCCCTCTTAAGGCTCTGTGGGCCCAGCTTCTTCAGATCTCACCTGTAGGCTGGAGGGCTCATTTCCTTCTGGGCCTTCTTAGCTGATCATGATTCTTGTCTCTTCAGCTGCAAACTATCAGGCAAATGGCTTATCTCTTTCTGGGGCCCCAGGACCAAGTTTTCTCCTCTGCCATGTCTATGGAACTCTCTCTATTCCCGTGTGTCTGCTTCTCTCTGATTGAGTGTCCTTTTATATAGCACACAAAGAGGGTGAGGACTCAACCTTGTATGTCCTAATGACCTTGATCAAATCAAAGCCTTAATCTTGATTTAATTAAGTAAATGCAAAGCCTTTGGATTTGCATCAATCAAAGGGTATCATGCCCAGAGGAACAGACCAGTTTACAAATATTATCAATATCTCTTTTTGGAGTTCATAAATAATATCAAACTGCCACAAAATCTGACCAATATTTTTGAGCACCCATAGTACATTTTATTAATTTCCTACATTATATAGGAAACATAATGGGAAGCTTATTTTCCCAGTTTCCTTTCAGCTAAGATGCAGGCAATATCCTAGGTTCTTTCAAACAGATAGGTTAACACAAGATTTCAATTTGGAATTTAATATCATGAAGACATTTGTTTTATTCAGGACACTGAATTTCCTGATAGGTGTGGTAGTAGAGCTGTCTTTATCTTCAATATCAGTACTGACCAAGATTCTGGAATTTAAACCACTAGTGAGGGAATACATCCCCCAGTGTTCATGTCCAACAGATTCTTAGGGTGTGAGCTTATGTGGAAACAGGGTCTTTGCAGATATAATTACTTTAGTTAAGATGTGGTAATACTGAATTAGAGTGGGCCCTAAATCCAATGACTAGTGTTCTTATGAAAAGAGGAGAGGGTACATGGAGCCATACACAGGGAAGAAGGCCATGTGAAGATGGAAGCAGAGTTGGAGTGATGCAGTTACAGGACAAGGAACACCAAGAATTCCTGGGAGCCACCAAAAGATAGGAAGAGGAAAGGAAGGTTTGCTCCCTAGAGCTTTCAGAGGGAGCATGGACCTGCCAAAACTTGTATTTCAAACTTCTAGCTTCCAAAACTGTGAAAGAATAAATTTCTGTTGCTTTAAGCCACCAAGTTTCTGTAATTTGCCACAGCTGCCCTAGGAAACCAATATATCCCCAACAATACAAGTATGAGCTGTGGTATTAAAATGAAGGACAGTCTGTGATGGTATTTTCATCAGACCTGACCCTCTGTGTAGTTAGCCATTGTTCTTGACCACATAGCTCTGAGCCTGACTCTCTGACTCTCATGAAGTTTTTCTATAATACTTAATATCCTTTAGCAAGCTTCTTTCCTCTTGAACTACCACAGTGAATTCTATTGTTTGCAACTAAAAACTATGACTGATACACAGAGATAAGTGTAGATAGGTTGCTGATAAAAGGATAGTTGTAAAAGACAATATTTAAGAAAAGATGTAAATGTGAAGGAGCAAGGCACACAGAATTGAGGCCAAAGGGGACAATAAATGCAAACTTTCTGAGATGGGAATTAGTTTAATGTATTTTGGAGCTGGAAGAACAACAGTTGCCTCAGTAGAGTAAGCCAGGTGGATAGTCATAAGCAATTAATCAGACAGATAGACATAAGGAGTCTTGAAGACTTTGACAAAGAATTTAGATTATATAATGATCTTTGGTGTGGGGTGTCAGGGAAGGGGATGCATGAGACGAAGTTTACCTGAGCATACATATAAGGTATATAAAAATGTCCAAATGTTCACGGGGCATTGTCACAGTGGGTGGAGACTCACACAGTAACCGAGAGAATACTGAATTCCCATCTTGGAGAGTTCTGCCACATTCTCTAAGGGAGCAGCAACAGTCCCCCAAGGGCAGGGGCAGTGACTGGCGAAGGAAGATGATCCACTGATGGGCCCTTGATATTGATGACTAGGCTTATGAGCCTTTGCTCTTGAAATGGAAACTTAGCTTATTGTTATGGGGTGTCTAAGGGTTGCCTCCTGAAGCCTCCTTGTTGCTCAAATGTGGCCTCTCTC
This sequence comes from Cabassous unicinctus, assembly GCA_029593785.1. Lineage (NCBI taxonomy): Eukaryota > Metazoa > Chordata > Mammalia > Cingulata > Chlamyphoridae > Cabassous > Cabassous unicinctus. The sequence continues at coordinate 6,307 of JAQZBX010003408.1, forward strand.
TAAGCCAAACTCAGCATATTATTGCATTACCTTCCCCCCAGCATGGGCCATGACTCCTGGGAATGAGCCTCCCTGGCACTGAGGGAGTGCTACGAGGCACCAACTAGCAATGCAACTGGAAAAAGACTTCCAGTAAAAGGGGGAAAAGGTAAAGACAAATTAGTTTATATGGCTAAGAGACTTCAAAAAAGTCTCTTAGTGAGTCAGGAAGTCATTCCAGAGGTAATGCTTATGCACATCTCAGCAGGATCTCATAGACTTCCAAAGTGGATACTACCCCAAATAGTGGGGCTCCTGAGGGCTCTGGAGACACCCAGGTCCTACGGTCAGGGCCGATAGCTCCTGAGTTTGGTGCCTTGCCAGTGGAACCTACTTTGGAATTTGTGCTCCTGAGAATGACAGAGTTGGACTCAATTATTTCTTCCCTGCATATGGTTCATCTGTCCCTTCAATTTAAACCTATACTTGGTGCTGGAGTTTGTAGGTGTACGTCCAGAGACTCGAGTCTTTGGGCTGTCCATTTATAATAGTAACTAAAATAATTAAATATCTAGGAATAAGTTGAACCAAGGATGTAAAGGACTTGTACACAGAAAACTAAAAATGAACATTGCTAAAAGTAATCAAAGAAGACCTAACTAGATGGAAGGACATTGCATGTTCATAGATTGGAAGAATAAATATTAAGAAGTCAATTCCATGCAAATTGATTTACAGATTCAATGCAATCACAATAAAAATTCCAACAGCTTTCTTTGCAGAATTGGAAAAGCCAATCATCATATTTGGAAGGGTAAGGGGCCCTGAATAGCCAAAAACGTCTTGAAAAAGAAGAATGAAATTGGAGGTCTCACACTTCGTTACTTTAAAGCATATTACAAAGCTACAGAGCTGAAAACATCATAGTATTTGCACATGGATAAACATAGACCAATGGAATCAGATTTAGAGTTCAGAAATAGACCCTCCATCCATGGACAATTAATTTTTGCCAAGGCTGCTAATTCCACTCACCTGGCAAAGAATAGTCTCTTTAACAAATGGTTCTGGTAGAACTGGATATCCATATGCAAAAGAATGAAAGAGGACCCCTATCTCATACCACATAAATAATTAACTCAAAATGGATCAAAGACCTAAATATAAGAACCAAGACTATAAAACTCCTAAAAGAAAATGTAAGGAAGCATCTTCAGGATCTTGTCTTAGGCAATGGTTTCTTAGACTTTACACTCAAAGCCTGAACAATGAAAGAAAAAAAATAGATAAATGAGACCTCCTAAAAATTAACAACCTCTGAGCATCAAAAGATTTTATTACAAAAATGAAAACCTACTCAATGGAAAAAAATATTTGGAAACCACATATCCAATAAGGGTTTAATATCCAGAATATATAGAGAAATTCTACAATTCAACAATAAAAAGACAAACAGCCCAATTTAAAAATGGACAAAACACTTGAATAGATATTTTTCCAAAAAGGATATACAAATGGCTAAAAAGCACATGAAAACATGCTTAGCATCACTAGCTATTAGGGAAATGCACATGAAAACCACAATGAGAAACCATTTCTCACCCACTATAATGGTTACTATATATTTAAAAAGGCAGAAAACTCTAAGTGTTGGAGAGGATGTGAAGAAATAAGAACACTCATTCACTGCTTGTGGAAATGTAAAATGGTGCAACTGGTGTGCAAGACAGAAAGCTAAATATGGCGTTACTATTTGACCTGGCAATCTCACTACTGGGAACTTAAGCAGAAGAACTGAAAGCAGGGGCTCAAACAGATATTTGCACACTGTTGTTCATAGCAGCATCATTCACAATTGCCAAAAGATGGAAGCAGCCCGGGTCCGTCAAGTGATGAACAGAAAAACAAAATGTGGTATGTACATACAATATTATTCAGTCATAAAAAGGAATGAAGTTCTGATGTATGTGACAACATGGATGAACCTTGAGGACACTATGTTGAGTGAAATAAACCAGACATAGAAGGCCAAATACTGTATGATCTTGGTGATATATACTAATTATTATAAAGCAAACTCATAGAGTTAGAATCTAGAATATAGTTTACCTGGGGATATATTGGAGTTAGAGAATGGGGAGTTAATGCTTAATTTGTACAAAATTTCTATTTAGGTTGATTTTAAAAGTTTGTAAATGGATGGTGGTGATGATAGCACATAAGTGTAACTAACAGCACTGATTATACAGGTAAATGTAATTAAAAGGGGAAACTTTAGGTCATACACGTTACTAGAATAAAAAGCAAAAGATAAAGCATAGGGGTATATAACACAGTGAACCCTATTGTAGATGATGGACTATAGTTTATAGTACAGGTATAAGAATGTTCTTTCACAAATTAGAGCTAAGGTTTGACACTACTACAAGGTAGTAGGGTGGTATATGGAAAATATGCTTATAAACTAGGGACAACAGTTAATATTTCTATTTTAATAATTTTTATCAACTGTAACAAAGCTAACTAATGTTAAAAAAAATTAATACAATTACAAAAATGTGCTATCATCAGTTGTAACAAATGTTCCACACCAGTGCAAGGTGGTGATGGTACAGTGCTGTATGGGCATCCTGTATTCTATGCATGATTGGTCTGTAAACCCACAACTTCTCTAGTACAAAAATTAAAAAAAAATAAAGGTATGAATTCACGAAAAAAACGAAATAGGTTTGTGTTTGTCAGGGGTAAGGGGGAAGGGAGAATAGGGAATGGCTGCTAATGGGAATGTTTTTTTTTGAGGGGGTTATGAAAATATTCTGGAAATAGATAGTGGTGCTAATTGCACATCCTTTTGAATATGCTAAAATATTGAATTTTAGATGGTAAAAGGCCAAATATTTTGGCATATGAAGCATATCTCAATTTTTTAAAAGAGGGGAGAAATTTCATATTCATGGAATTTTAAAATGAAGACATTCTTCATATCTTTGAGAAGTTCAGAGCTAGGTAGGAACAGAAATAGATCTGCAGGATGTGGTAACTATTCTTTCTCCCTTTGAATAGCATGATATTTTATCACGATGGCATTTTTAAGATACATATCACTTTTATGGTACCAACTTTTATTATTTTTCTTCTATTGTCAGAAGAAAAGTTAAATCTCAGTTATATTTTATGGCACACTAGTTTCTTAGGAACCAATTGATTTTTATCGAGTGCAGAGAGAAATGATTTTTTAGCATGACTCATTTTCTATGGAGTTGAATCATTTTGATAGAATTTGCTCTTAGAGGATTATATAGATCACCCAGTTTTTCTTAGATCTTACCAAATATATATAAGGTAGTAGAAAATAATATTTTTTATATAGATACAAGAAAAGAGGGCAGTTGGGACACTGGCAGTTTAATAGCCCTATCGAGATCATTTAAACCCACATATAACATTTTATATTTATTTTTTTCTGCCTTCCAAATATAAATTAAGGTGCCAGTCAAGAAATGGTCCCCATTGTTAAAGTATCTTTGCTTTCTTCTGTTCTTCAGTTACCCCTTAGTCATGCTCATAGCAAAAACGCCTAAAATGGCAACTTGGTCATTCCAGCAATGGAGTGACACATCACAATGTCTGTCCAGGTCTGTCCATCCTAATGCTTTGCCTTGCTTGTCTTTGGATTCCAGGTTCTCCCGTGATACAAACTGATTGCCAGAGTTCCAGATAGTGTGCCCATATTCTAAGAGGAAGCAGGAAGGGTAAAGAAAAGTGCATTTCTCTCCATTAAGGACACTTTCTGGCACCTGGACAAACAATTTCTGCTAACAACCCATTCAACTTAGTCACATAATCCCAAATGATCACAGGCAAAACTAGGACATGAAGTCATTTTCTAGGTGATCTAACAAAAAGAAGAGGTTCTATTACTATGGATAAAGGGGCAATAATTATCAGTGGACATTGCTGGTGAATTTCCCTGGAAAGAAGACTCTGAGACAGAGATTAGCACGCAAGGAAGTTTATTAGGGAGCGCTCTTTGGATCAACACCTGTGGAAGGTAGGGAAAGAAAGCAGTCCTCTAAATAGGACAGGCTGCTCGGAAGTAGAAGAGAACTGAAGGTGATGCTCTTCATGACTTCAACAGGTAATGTTTTCATAGACTTCTGAGATAGAAGTTTGGATTATTTCATGTAAGAGATTTATGATAATATGCTATGATTGTACCCTATTCATTTCTTTAAAGCAGGACAACTAATGCAGTGCCAACTTGATTTATAAAAAAAAAGAAAACAGTGCTCTAGTTTCTTCTCCTAAATAGAGTGCATTTTTTGGGAGGGGATCTCTCAAAAGCAGAACATTTAAAATCTTACTGAAATTTAGGTACAATGACACTTCCATGGTATGAATCTAAACTTCTTTCAAGTGTTTCACTGGAGGCTGGTTTTCAACAATGAAAAGCCTGGAGACTTTTTCAACAACGAACAATGTGTTTCCTTGGGGGAGTCTCAGCTGCTTAGAGAAAGAAATCTCTAAGGGAGAAAAATACATGTGGGAAGAACTCAGACTTATGTCACAGCTTTACCTACTTTGAGCTAAATCAATTCAATCCTACACATAGTTACTGATCGCTTATCAGGTTCAAGATTGGGCCTTAAAAAGATGATCAAAGCACAGGTCTCTTTCACCACCGCCAGGCTTGTGGGAGAAAACCTACTTAACAGAAGAAATGTGACAAATGTTGCAACAGAGGAAGAAGTGTAAAGGGAATCAGTTGACTAGCAAGGACCATGAAGTTACTCTGTGCTCTAGAAACTCTCTGATGCAGACAGTAAATAACTCATTTTCCACCCACTTAAAGAAGCTGGGTAAAAACCTATGGAATGCTTGATCAAACATTAGGAGTAGATTTTATCAGTGTAGAGTGGCTGACCCAGGGCTAAAGTAATAGTTTTAATAAAAACACTAGAGCAGATTACCCCAGTTTTCTCTAGTTTCTAAATTGAATAGAATTAAATTTCTAAATCTTAATATATATTATGCCCATCTTCAATACCAGCTTATATACTATTAATTGAAAATGTATAACACTATCAAAATTTTGGAGAATATTCCCCTTGCCTTACATTATTGTGAGCGCTTCAATCACAGTGGCAGCTAAACCTTCTGGCTTGATAACACTTCTTTTTTTAGCAAGAGCTATAAGAATCATTTGTGACACAGAAAGGATAAGAGGCTCCTGGGGTCAGTGCCCTCAGGCGTCTTAGTTTCTAGGTCTGTGGGCTTCTGTTGCTAGGCAGTCACCTAGAGAATAATGGCAGGGCCATTGTAAGGGTTTGTTTGTCCCCCCCCACCCCCACCTCAAACTCTCCTTTCTCTGTTACTGAAGATAGGAGAATATTTGGAGACAGCCACGGAGAGGCCTACAGAGATTTCCACATGTTAGCATCTAGTTTATATTCTACAGAACAAGAATATTAAGGTAAGATCTACTGATGATTTTTTTAAAATTCAGAAATCTGCTTTAAAATTCATTTTTAAGAAAATTTTTTTGCCATTGTTGCTTCCAACGAGATTACAGGTTTCTTCACTTTGTGTAGCATGCAAATTAATTTTTTTTGCATTGATTTCCCTTTAAAATGTTGTGGCACTTACCAGAATCCCGTAGAAGTGTGGGCAGAGAAAATCTTCTAGTAGAATTTAACCAGACACGTGAAAATAACCTGAAGAAAGGCATTCATGTTGAAAGCTGTTATCATGTTATTACAGCTTATGGCACAATTATTTAGCTATTTCTTTAGTTGATAAGCTAAATCGACAAATTTTGTACTGTTAAACTGTTAATCCTTTGGACATGGTATGTTTCTGTTTAATTTTACAGATACTCTGCTCTGGGTATAGAAACATGGGAGTGACGATTAGTGCCTTTTCCAATATGACTGCTTTCTTTCCTTTTGAAAACCAAGGCTGTTTTTGCTGTTTGCGGTTTCTTTTAGTTTTCTAACATAATAGGAGTTGACTTATATATGTCAATAAAAGTATTAAAAATCTAAAGTAATACGTGAACCAGTTTAAGTTGGGGAAGGGGGGGAGGGAGAGAGTTTAGTTTAAGCCCTAGAGTCAAAGGTCCTGCACTGAAATGGCATGTCTGTGACTTCTCAGCTGCCTGACCGTGGTTAGTTACTAAGCCTCTTGGTAAAATGTGGATTGTAATAATCACTATATCACAGAGTTGTTTGAGAAATTAAAGTATTATGTATATATAAGATACTAAATACTGTTCTTGGCACATAATCAGTGCATAATAAGAGTTAGCTATAATTATTATTATCAGGAGAAGGTAAATCAGTGTAATCTGTCCCTCTATTGGCACAAACAAGGAAAATTCAGAAAGTGTCCAAGAGAAATTTATAAAACTGGTAGGCTTCCTGGTGCTTAGGGTTAAAAAAAACAAAGCCTGCTTTGAGGATGGAAAAATTCAAGAATAGTGGCTAGGCCCTTGCCATGACAAAAGGAGAGAAAATATAAAGGAAATTGAGCAGAGGACTGACACAGTAAGGCTCCGGTTTCTTGATATAATCTCAAATTCTTATCAATATATTACTTTACATTATATAAAGCAGCCTCATATGCAATGACACATGTAATTATCAGAAGCAGAATAGCCAAGAGATAACAAGGGACATGTCTGAGATCATACAGCAGAACATGAGAGGGGGATGTTAGAAAAGGTCTCAAGCCCAAACCTGATATTGTTTGCTATGCTGCCTTCTACACTGCACTGCCTTATGGTTCTAAAAGAAATAATTAAAGGATTCGGAGGAAGAGATCTATGGAAATATGAGAAAGGGGTAAAAAAATCCATATGCTTTCTGTTAGGTAAGAGAATATTATTTATGTATTGGGATTTGGAAACAGAAGCACTGATGCATGTAAAAGAAGGGCATTTGTTGGCATACTTCAGTGCAAATTCTGATTACCCCTTTGAATGTTTTGAGTAGATCATTTCTTTTACTATTTCTTTAATTTAACCTGTATGATACACAGATTTGTGTAAGTTAAGTAACAAACTCTAACTGCCAACAGAGGCAATTTCTTAATTTTATTGGAGTGCATGCTAACATCTAGTTTTTAAATTTCAAACTGGGAAAATTTAAACTTCAAACTTAGAACTTGTAAACTTGAAGCAAACACATTTCTTGAGTTTAGGAGTTCCTTATCCTGATATAGTAAAGGATTCCAAGCAAACATGGAGATTTTCTAATAGTGAAACATCAGATCTTCAAAAGTTGAGAATGGTTGGATGCACTTGTTTCTTAAAATGATTTCTGCTGACTATAAAAACAGGTGTTCTCATTTTGTGTGAATGCTAATGTGTGTATGAATGACTTATATGCCTTTTCTTTTTGTTTTTGTTTTTTTTTTAACTGGAGGCTTGAGCCAGGAATATTAATTTAAAATGTTTTGTGTTTGTCAAAGATTGCCTGTGGTGAATGGAATTTGTCTTACTATAAACAATATTGTTAGCACAAATCTAGTTATGGCTCATCTAGTATTGACTCATTTTAAAATACTGTTCACTTTCTTTGATCCAGTGATGTCTGGTTGCAAGTTGTATACTGAATCCACCTGTGCAGGGCTGCCTTTCAATATGTAATTTAGCTTTTGAGAACAGTAATGATAAAATTAATGACGGAGTTGATTATAAGTTATATACATCCACAAATCCAGAGACTATTTCAATTATATTTAGAGGGTTTTATGAGCTATTTCTGTATGTTTGTCCTGATTATAATACTTGTTTATGACATCTGGTCATTTCCAAAAATGTTTCACTAATGAGAGTTAGCAGCTGGGAAATCTGTAAACTCAAGCTAGCATTATATAAATCAGTGTATTACATTAAACCACCTTTCCTACTCCTTAATAAAACTCTCTCAGATGTCATATTTTTTAGTATTTCACTGACTTTAATGTCTTACAATTACTTTCCAAAAGAATGAGTGTACTTTAATTTTATTCTTGTGAGAGATGTGGATATTGTTGCCACTCAATTTTTCTATCTTAAGTTGGTTTTGTCATGGTAAAAAAAGAGAAAGAACTGTTGGATTGCTACTTACCTAATTATCACATTTTTGTTGTTGTTTTGGAAAATCATATTCCTGATATTGAACTACTTTTATCAAGATTGTCTTGGCCGAAAAGTAAATCTATAAATATATATGTTGTTAGAAACAGTACTTAACAGTTTTTTCCCCTTTGGAAAAATTAGAACAAATCTTCTAAACTCTACATGTAACCAGGTTTAGGTGATTTTAAGAGAATATGTGTGAAGACAGAGTTGTTATAGAAAGACTACCTACCTGGCTTTAGAAAACCTAGATTGTAGTCCTGATTTTAACACTGACGTCTTCTCAGTACCCTACTGTATTTTCTCCTCCATTTCATGTTCTATGCTTGTTGGAGTTTTGGTAGATATCAATTAAATTAAAGTTGACTTTCTGCCTAATAGATCATCCCTTCCTCCTCAAAAGAGTATAAATACTAGGTGTGTTGCATTTGGTAAAGGAAAGATTTCATACTTAATTTAAGAAATTTGAGAAACATCAACAAAATGCTAGGAAGGGGCATTGATTTTCATCCTTATTAAATTTTTTATTGCACTTCAAAAAATTAATACACAATTTACATACAATAAAATGTATTCAGTTCATTGAATTGAATGAATTGTTCATCAGTGTATAAGTTAATGAATTTTGACAATTGTGTACACCCAACCACCACCACCCAAAGCAAAATGTAAAGTATTTCCATCATCCCAGAATGATCTTTCATGTCCTTTCCCAGTCAGTCTTCCCAACCCCCAGAGAAAACTACTTTCTGATTCTAACCATTATAACTTAGCATTTCCTGTTTTGACTTCATATAAATTGAACTGTAACATATGTAGTTTTCTGTGTCTCTCATATCTTGCTCAACATGTTTGTTTTGAGATTTGTCCATAATATTGCATTTACCAGTAGTTCATTCTTTTTTGTGGAGGAATAGTATTTCACTGTCTGAATATTCTGTACTTTGAATCTCTATTTTCTTGATGTACATTTGAGCTGTTTTCTGTTTCAGGCTGCTACTATGAATAAGGCTGTTTTCATTTTATGCATGTATAGTATTTTTGTAGGCATAGGTTTTTATTTCCTTTGAATAAATAAGTGTACAACTCCAGTTTCATGGGTAAAATATGTGTACATTTTATAATTGCCAAACAGTTTGCCAAAAATTTGGTACTACTTTGCACTTCTTTTGGGAGTGTGTAGAAGTTCTGGTTGCTTCACTCTCTCAATGTGAATTTGCTGTTACCTTTTTTATTTTAATAGCTCTTTTAATGGATATGATAGTACAAAATGACATATCATTCTAGACTTAATTGCTTTGCTTTTCTCTCATGATTAAGATGCTGGGCAACTTTTCATGGGTAGGTTGTCCAATTTTATATCTTTGTAAGGTGTGTAAGTCTTTTTCCAATTTATTAGACTGTTTTCTTTTTACTGTAAATTTATAGGCATTTATTATATATTCTAGATAAAGGTTATTTGTTCAAATATCTAAATTCCTATTTTTTTTTCCTAAGAAAACACTGATAGGATGGGCTTGGTTACTGTAATGGACAACAAAGTCAAGTAGTATTCAGAATAGCCTGACTCTCAGAGATCTATGGTATTGGCTAGTTGATCATGTTGTCCCTAGAAGAGAATAGATGAGTGGTCTACTAAATTCTTACTTGAACTGTATAAGCAGAACGGCTCTAGGACAAGTGGATAGAATTCTAATGTTGTGGTGGTTTAAAGATGTATATGCCCAGAAAAACATGTTCTTAAATGCAGCCCAATCAGGGTGAGTATTAATCCTATTACTGTAGTACTTTACAAGCAGAAGGAAATTCAGACATAGAGAAAAACACAAAAAGCTGAACATCAACAGAACCCAGAATAAAAGGGAGAGACCAGGGGATACCACCATGTGCCTTACCATGTGACAAGCTAAGGACCAAGGATCACCAGCAGTCACAGTCTTTGGGGAGAGATTGCCTTGACTTTGGGCTTTTTCCTAACCTCAAAACCGTGATTGAATAAATTCTCATTGTTTAGCCTAACACATTTCATGGTATTTGCTTGAGCAGTCTTGGAAACTAAACCATATTTTGGTACTAGGACAGAGTAGGGCTGCTATTGCAAATACCTATATATATATTTATATATATATATAAATATATGGAAATAGGGCTGCTATTGCAAATACCTATATATATATTTATATATATATATATATATATGGAAATAGCTTTGGAACTGGGTAATGGGTAAAGGCTGGAAGAATTTTGAAGTGCTTGATAGAAAAGGCCTAGATTGCTTTGAGGAGGCTGTTGGTAGAAATTTGGATGCTAAAGGTACTTCCGATGAGGCTTTAGAAGAAAATGATGAATGTTTTATTGGAAACTGGAGGAAAGGAAAACCTTGTTTTAAAGTGGTGGAGAACTTGATGAAATTGAGTTCTCGTACTGGGTGGAAGGCAGATCTTGAGAGTGACTAACTTGGATATTAACTGAGAAGATTTCTGAGCTAAGTGTGTAAGGTGTAGCCTATTTCTCCTTGCAGCTTAAGGTGAAATGAGAGAGGAAAGGGAGAACTGAGGAAAACGTTGAGAACTGAACTCCTGGGCAAAAGAAACCAGAAAGTTATGGCTTGGAAAATTCTGAGCCTATCCAGAACAGGGCTCCATGTGAGGGTTTCACTCAACCTGGAACCAGTCAGCATTTTTGTGGAAGTCAGGATTTGAAATACAGTTTTGCAGGAAGGATCTATGGAAAGTCTTTCTGTCTTATGGATTGGACTCCTGTGAACTACACACAAAACCGACAAGTTTTTGTTGTGAGATTTGTGTGGGTGAAACCACCCCCAGCCTGAACTAAAAGGGACAAAGAAGGGACAAGTTAAAAGTAGAATGACTTCAAGGACTTCCAGTCTCTACAAATGTACTTAATATAGATATTTCATATAATTGAAATCATATAATATTCATCCATTTGTATCAGGCTTATTTCACTCAAGCCCGATGTCTTCAAAGTTCATCTATGTTGTAGCATGTCACAGAACTCCATTCACTTTTATGGCTGAATAATATTTCCTTGTAGGTATAAACCACATTTTGTTTATCCATTTATCTGTTCATGTACACTTGGGTTGTTTCCATAGTTTAGCTATTTTGAATAATATTGCTGTTAACATTGTGGAACATATATCTCTTTGATTCCCTGCTTTCAACATTTTGGGGTATATTTCTTGTGGTAGAATTGCTGGGTCATATGTAATTTTTATGTTCAACTTTCAGAGAAACTGCCAGACTGTTTTATACAGTGGCTGTACAATATTTCAATCCCATGAAAAAATATACAACTGTTCTAATTTTCCATGTCCTCACCAGCATTCATTTACCTGTCTTTAATAACAGCCATCCCAGTGGGTGGGAAGTTGCGTCTCATTATGGTTTTCATTTGCATTTCCCTGATGAGTAAAGATGATGAGCATTTTTTAATATGCTTATTGGCTTTTTGTGTATCTTCTTTGGAGAAATGTCTATTCAAGTCCTTCACTCATATTTTAATTGGGTTGTTTGTTTTTTGGTTAAGTCATAGCAGATCTTTATGTATTCTGGATATTAAGCCTTTATCAGATATATGATTTGCAAATCTTTTCTCCAATTCTGTGTGTTTTCTTTTCACTTTCTTAAAAATGACTTTTGATGTACAAAAGTTTTAAATTTTGATCAAGTCCATTTTATATATTTTTTCTCTTTTTGCTTGTGCGTTTGGTGTTTTATCTAAGAAATAACTGTTAAATTTGAGGTCATGAAGTCCTTCCCATATGTTTTCTTCTAAGTATTTATGGTTTTAGCTCTTTTATTTAGGTCTTTGATCTATTTAGAGGTAATTTTTGTATATGATGTGAAGTAGGGGTCCAAATTCATTATTTTTCATGTGGACATCCAGTTAACATTTGTTAAAGAGAACATTCTTTACCCAGTGCATGTACTTGGCACCTTTGCTGAAAATCATTTGACCATATATGAGTTTGAAGCTTTTGTACACCCAGAAAATCCAATTCTTAAAGTCTATCTGTTCCTGTGCATGTAAACCTATTGTAGGTGGAAACTTTTGATTAAATTAATTCAGTTAAGGACCTTTAATTAGATTGTATGACTAGAGTGTGTCTTAATCCTCTTACTGGTGTCCTTTATAAATGGAGGAATAAAAAGATGCAGACACAGAAAAAAGCTGCAGTGACAGAGAGGAACCGTGAAGCTGAGAGAGAAGGCCCTGGAAGCCACTTTAGCCAGAAGCTGAAAGAAATGAGTCCCAGAGGAAAGGGGAGAGGAGAATAGAAACCACCATGTGCCTCATCACCCACAGCTGCAGTTCAGTGAGAAAGCATCTATGATGATGCCTTAATTTGGACACTTTCATGGCCTCAGAGCTGTTAGCTTTTAATTTAATATATCCAATTGTAAAAGCCAACTCATTCCTGGTATTTGCTTTGGCAGCATTTAGCAAACTAAAACACTACAGATACATAGATTTGTTTTAGAAAACTCAATTCTATTCCATTTGTCTGTATGTCTTTCTTTATATCAGCACCACCGTTTTGATTACTGTGGTTTTGTAGTAAGTTTTGCAATCAAGAGGTGTGAGACATCCAACTCTGTTCTTCTTTTTCAAGATTGTCTTGGGTATTCAGCACCCTTTGCAATTCCTTTTGAATTTGAGTACCAGCTTTTCCATTTCTGTAGAAAGACTGCTGGAATTTCGATAAGGATTCTGTGGAATCTGTAGGTCACTTTGGGGAGTACTAACATCTCAATAATTTTAAGATCCATGAACACGGGATAGATTGCCCTTTATCTAGGTCTTCTTTAATTTCTTTCAGCAAAGTTTTGTAGTTTTCAGTATATAAGTCATTCTCTTCCTCAATTAAAATTATTCCTAGATATTTTATTCTTTTACATGCTATTGTAAGTGAAATCGTTTTCCTAATTTCCATTCCAGTTTGTTAATTACTGGGGTAAACACAAATAATTTTTGTTTGTTAATCTTGTAGCCTGCAACCTTGCTGAGTTCATTTATTAGCTCTATAATGTTCATTAGTAATTCTTTGGGGTTTCTTATATAAAGGATCATATCATCTGCTAATTGAGATAATTTTATTTCTCTTCCAATTTGGAATCCTTTTCCTTGCTAATTGCTCTGGTTAAAACTTCTAATAATACTATGTTGAATAGCAGTAGTGAAAGCAGACATCCTTATATTTTTCCTGATATTACAGGGAAAGCTTTCCATCTTTCATCATTGACTATAATGGTAGCTGTGAGTTTTTCATGTACTTCTTTCATTACATTGAGAAACTTACCTTCTAGTCCTATTTTTCTGAAATTGTTTAACATGAAAGGGTGGTGGATTTTGTCTAGTGCCTTTTCTGCATCACGTAAGATGATCAAGTGTTTTTCATTCATTCTATTATTGTGGTGTATTACATTGATTTTATTTTCATATGCTTAACAAACCTTGCATTTCTGGGATAAATCTCACTTGGTCATGTGTAGAATGCTTTTAATGTACTGTTGCATTGAATTTGCTGATATTTTGATACGGAATTTTGCATCTATATACGTTAGTGAAATTAGTCTGTAGTTTTCTTTTCATGTGATTTTTTTATCCAGCTTTTGTACCAGAGTGATGCTAACCTCATAGAATGAGTTAAGAAGAATTCACTTCTATATTTTTTTGCAGGTTAGTGCATTTTTTCCTTTATTAGAGAAGTTGTGGTTTTACAGGACAATCATGCATAAAATACAGGATTCCCATA
>JAQZBX010003408.1:20289-65573 GCA_029593785.1 Cabassous unicinctus
TTTTTTTTTTTTTTTTATCATGTTCAGATATATGTTTTAGTACTGTTAATTGCATTCACAATGTTGTGCTACCATCACCACCATCTATTACCAAAACATCTCCATCATTCCCAATTGGAACCCTGTACATTTTAAGCCTTAAAGTCTATTCTCTATAACTACCCCATCTCCCTGGTAACCTATATTCTAGGTACTGACACTATACTTGCTTTTTCTAATGGTTTCAAATCAGTGGTATCATGCAATATTTGTACTTTTGTGTCTGGCTTATTTCACTCAGCATGATGTCTTGAAGGTTCATCCATGTTGTCTTGTATCAGGATTTCATTCCTTTTTATGGCTGAATAATATCCCATTTTATGTATAGACCACAATTTATCCATTCATTGGTTGATGGACACTTGGGTTGCAACTATTTTTTGGCAATTGTGAATAATGATTCTATTAACATCAGTGTAAAAATATCTGTTCAAGTCCTTGTTTTCAGTTCTTTTGGGTATATACTTAGCAGTGGGATTGCTGGGTCATACCGTAGTTCTATACTTAGCTTTCTGAGAAACTGCCAAACTGTCTTCCTCAGCAGCTGTGCCATTTTACATTGTCATCAGCAATGAATGAGTGTTCTGATTTCTCTGCATTCTCCCCAACACATGTTATTTTCTGTTTTGTTTTTTATTTTAAGTATCAGCCTTTCTAATGGGTATGAAATGGTATCTCATTGTGGTTTTGTTTGTATTTCCCTGATTGCTAATGAGGTTGAGTGTCTTTTCATGTGCTCTCTGGCTATTTGTATATCTTCTTTTAAGAGATGTCTATTCAAGTCTTCTGCCCATTTTTAGTTGGATTTTTGACTTTATATTGTTAAGCTGAAGGATTTCTTTGTATATAGTGGATATTATTCATTTATCAGATATTTGGTTTCCAAATAGTTTCTACCATTTTGCAGGTTTTCATTTTACTTTCATGATAAAGTCCTTTGAGGAATAAAAGTTTTTTTTCCATTAGGTCCCATTTATCTATTTTTTCTTTCATTGTTCGTATCTTGGGTGTAAAGTTTAAGAAAACATTGCCTAACACAATGTCCTGAAGATGCTTCCCTATGTTTTCTTCTAGGAGTTTCTAATTTCTAGCTCTCATACTTATGACTTTTATCCATTTTATATTAGAGAAAGTTTTAGTTTACAAAATAATCATGCATATCATACAGGATTCTCATACATTGCCCCACCACCAACACCTTGCACTGTTGTGGAACATTTGTTATAAATGATGAAAGAACATCATAAATATTACTGCTAATTATAGTCCATATCTTTCATTTGGTGTATTTTTCCCACAAATCACCCTATTATTAACACCATGTATTAGGATTGTATATTTGCTATAGTTCATGAGAGGCCATATTCATATTTGTATTGTTAAACACAGTCCATCATCCACCACAGATTTCACTGTGTTATACAGCCCCATACCTTGTACAATCCATCCAAAGTTCTAATATTAAATGAAGTGATGACAGCACACTGTGATGAAACTGAGAGCCATTGAGAGTACACTTTAATCAATTTTGAGTTGATATTTGTATATGGTGTGGGGTAGGGATCCTTCCTTTTTTGCATATGAGGATCACTTTTTGCCATCATCATTTGCTGAAGAGACTATTCTTTCCCAAATAAGTAGTATTTGCCACCTTTTCAAAACACAGGTGGCCATAAATGTAAGGGTTGAATTCTGAGCTCTCACTTCAATTCCATTGGTCTATATGTTTGTCCTTGTACCAGTACCATGCTGTTTTGATCACTTTATCTTTGTAATAAGTTTCAAGACCAGGAAGTGTAGGGGTCTCCAACTTCATTCTTATTTTTCAGCATGCCATTAGTTATTCAGGGCCCCTTACACTTCCATATTAATCTGATGATTGGCTTTTCCATTTCCACAAATAAGTTTGTTGGAATTTTGATTGGGATACATTGTATCTATAACTTTCTTTGGCTAGAATTCACATCTTGATGATATTTAATCTTCTAATCCATTAAGATAGAATATCCTTCCATTTATTTAGGTCTCCTTTAATTTCTTGTAGCAGTGTTTTGTAGTTTTCTGTATCAAGTCCTTTCCATGCTTGGTTAGATTTAATTCTAGATATTTGATTCTCTTAGTTGCTACTGTGAATGGAATTTTTAAAATTCTTTTCTTGTTCCAATTGTTCATTTCTTATGTATAAAAACACTACTAGTTTTTGTTGAATTCATTGATTAGGTCTAGGAGATTTGTTGTGGATTTTTCAGGATTTCTTGCATATAGGATCATATTATCTGCAAATGGCAAAATTTTTATTTTTTCCTTTCCAAATTGGGTGCCTTTTATTTCTTTTACTTCCCTAATTGCTTTGGCAAGAATCCCAGAACAGTGTTGTATAACAATGGTGAAAGTGAGCATCCTTGTATTGTTCCTGATCTTAGAGGGAAAGCTTTCTGTCTTTTGCCATTAAGTAAAATGTTAGCTGTGGGCTTTTCATATATGCCCTTTATCATATTGAAGAAGTTTCCCTCTATTCCTAGTTTTCTAAGTGTTTTTATCCAGAAAGGTTGCTGGATTTTGTCCAATGCCTTTTCTATGTTAATTGATAAGATCATGTGTTTTTTCCCTGAATCCTGTTAATGTGGTGCATTACATCAATTAATTGATTTTCTTATGCTGAAACAACCTTGCATACCAGGGATAAAGTCCATTAATCATGGTGTACAATTATTTTAATATGCTTTTGGATTCAGTTTGCTAGTATTTTGTTGATGATTTTTGCATCTATATTCATAGAGATGTTTGTCTATAGTTTTCTTTTCTTATGATGTCTTTTTCCAGCTTTGATATGAGGGTGATATTGGCCTCACAGAATGAGTTACCAAGTGTTCCCTCTTCTTCAATTTTTTTGGAATAGTTTGATCAGAATAAGAGTTAAATTTTTTTTTGTATTGTTTAGTAAAATTCTCCTGCGAAACCATTTGGTCTTGGGGTTTTCTTTGTTGAGAGGTTTTTGATTACTGACTCAGTGTCTTCATTAGTATTTGTTTTGTTGAGATCTTCTATTTTTTTGAGTCAATGATAGTAGTTTGAGTGTTTCTTGGAATTTTTCCTTTTCATCTTGGTTATCTATTTTATTGGCATATAGTTGTTATACTATCTACTTAGAGTCTTTTTTTATTTAAGCAGGGTTGGTAGTAATGTCCCACTTTTCATTCATGATTTTCATTATTTGTATCCTCTTTCTTTATTTCTTTGTCAGTCTGGCTAAAAGTTTCTCAACTTTGATGATTTTTCCAAGAACCAACTTTTGGCTTTGTTGATTCTATGTATATTTTTGTTTTGTTTTTTATTTCAAATTTTCTCTTTTCAAATCTTTGTTATTTCCTTCCTTCTGCTTGATTTGCAATTAGTTTGCTCTACTTCTTCTAATTCTTCCTGTTTTGATGTTTGGTTTCTGATTTGAAGTCTTTCTTCTTTTTTAATGTAAGAATTTAGAGCTATAAATTTTAGCACTGCCTTCACTGATTTCCATAAGTTTTGTTATGCTGTATTTTCATTTTAATTAGCCTCAAGGTATTTCCTAATTTTGTTTCTGATTTCCTCTTGAACTTATTAGTTATTTAAGAATATGTTGTTTAATTTCCACATATTTGTGAATTTTCCATTTCTTATTCTGTTATTGATTTCTAGCTTTATTCCATATGTTTGGAGAATACACATTGTATAATTTCAATATGTTTAAAATATCTTGAGACTTGTTTTGTGATCTATCACAAAACCTGGCTTATGATACATATGCACTCAAGAAGAATGTGTGTTCTGTTTTCATTGGGTGTAATGTTCTATGTTTTTTTTCTTAGGTCTAGTTATTTTAGTATATAATTCAAGTCTTTTTACTTCCTTATTTTTCTTCTGCCTAGATGTTCTATTCATTATTGAGAGTGGTATTTTATCAAATTCTCCCTTCAAATCTGTCAATATTTGTTTCATATATTTTGAGGCTCTGCTGTTTGGTTGCAAATAAATTTATAATAGTTACAACTTCCTGTTCAATTGTCCCGTTTATCAGAATGTAATGACTACCTCTGTCTCTTGCAACTGCTTTGATTTTAAGTCCATTTTATCTGATTTAGTTATAGCTACCCCAGCTCTATTTTGGTTACTACTTGCATGGTATATATTTTTTCCTTCCTTTCACCATCATTCTACTTGTATCTTTGATGTTAAGGTGAGTCTCTTGCAGATGGCATAAAGTTGAGTCATGATTTTTTTATCCATTGTGCCAATCTTTGTCTTTTGACTGGATGGTTTAAACCATGTACATTTAAAATCACTACTGATAATACAGTTCTTTCTTCTGCCATTTTGCTATTTAGCCTTTGTAAGTCTTATATCTTTGTTGTCCTGCTTTTCCAGTAAAACCTATTTATAATTTAAGTGCTTTCTTGCATTGCACCATACTGATGACATTCTCATTTCTATCTGGATATATTTTACATCTGTTTACTTTGTGGTAACTATAGGCTTAAATATAATTGTAACTGGTTTGATACCAACTTAACTTCAATAGCATGCACATATACTTTTCCTATATCCCTCTGTTCCCCCACATTTTTTTGTAATTGTTACCATTTATTTTTTTTTTAAAGATTTATTTATTTACTTGATCTATTTTAACGCCCCCCTTCCCCATTTTGCTGTTTTGTGTCCATTTGCTGGGCAATTCTCTGTGTCTGTTTCATCTCTTCTCATCCTCCTCCTCCAGTCTTCACCAGGATTCGATCCTGAAGACCTCTGATGTAGGAGAGAGGTGTTCTAGCCATCTGCGTCATCTCAGCTCCTGGTTTTCGGAGCTTTCGGAGCATCTCGTCTTGTCTCTCTCCTTTTACGTCATCATCTTGCTGCCTGGCTCCCGGGGCCTGGCGGCTCACCGGCACACAGAGCCTGGCAGCCCATGCACCTTCTATATATATATATATTTTTTATTTTACTGGGAGGTCCCGGGGATCGAACCCAGGTCCCTCCATATGGCAGATGGACGCCCAACCATTTGAGCCACATCCACCCCCCAATTGTTACCATTTATATCTTTGTACCTTGACTGTCTGAAAACCTACATTTATCATTATTTTTTATGCATTTGCATTTTAACACCCCTAGGAAGTTAGAAGTTGAGTTACATACAAGAGAATACAATACAATAATAATAGCATTTATAATTACCTAAATGATTACCTTAATGGTAGGTCTTTATTTCTCTGTGCTTCATTGAACCACTTTCTAGTGTCCTTTTCATTTCTGAAGAACTCCCTTTTGCAATGCTCCTGGAGATGGTCTAGTGGTGATGTACTGCCTCAGCTTTTATTTTCTGAAAATATTTTAATCTTTCATTTTTGAAAGACAGTGTTATTGGTTATAAAATTCTTGGCTGGCAGTTGTTTTTCTTCAGCACTTTAAGTATTTCAACCCACTGCCTTCTTGCTTCCATGGTTTCTGATGTGAAATCAACATTCAATCTTTTTGGGATTCCCTTGTTTGTAATATGTTGCTTTTCTCTTACAGCTTTCAGAACTCTCTTCTTGTCATTTGTATTTGATAGTGTAATCACTATATGATAGGGTACATTTTTCTTCATTTTAATCCTTTTTGCTCTTCTCTGGTCTTCATGTATTTGCATGATCATGTCTTTTGCTATATTTGGGGAGTTTTGGGTCAACATTTCCTTGACTATTCCTTTTGACCCTTTCTCTTTCTTTTATTCTTCTGGGACTCCCATAACTCATACATTGGTGCATTTGATGGTGCCCCATAGCTGTCTTAGGCTATTTTCATTTTTAACAAATCTTTTTTCTTTCTGCTCCTCAGCCTGACTCATTTCAAATATCTTGTCTTCAACTTCGCTGATTCTTTCTTCTGCCAGATTATTTTGCTCTTGAAACCCTCCTGGGCATTTTTCCTTTCAGTCATTGTGGTCTTCAAATCCAGTAGTTCTGTTTGGTTCCTTTTTACAATTTCTATTTCTTTACTTAGACTCTGATATAGTTCATTCATTGTTTTCCTGATATCCTGTAGTTCTTTCTCTGTGCTTTCCTTCATCTCTTTAAACATTTTAAAATATCTTTTTATTACAGAAGTTGTGAACGTACAAAACAATCATGCACATGTGTGTAATTCCCACACAAAACTTCTTCAACAGCACACCACACTGTTGATGAATATTTGTTACAGATTATGAAATATCATCAGATTATTACCACTAACTATGGTCCATAGCGTACATTTGGCATAGTTTTTCTATACTCCTATTAATAAGACAGTATGTCTTGGGCATTGATGCACTATGCAAGAATATTACAGTATTGCTGTTATATATAGTCCATATATTACATTAATTTTATTTTTCCCATGCTTCTCAACATTCCCACCACCCTGCAATAGTGATGTACATCCATTTTACTTCACAGAAGGACATTCCTGCATTTGTAATATCAGCCACAATTCTCATCCACCTCTGGGTTTACTGTGTTATTCAGTGCCTAGATTATTCTCTAACTTTCTTTCAATTGACATTTATATCCCTAGACTACTCTCTCTAGCCACAATCCCATATATAAACCAGCTGCACCAGTTCTACTTACTACAATGTGCCACAATCAATTCTATCCATTTCCACACTTTTACAGTCAAGTTAATTAAAATTTGTCTATACATTAAGCATCAATACTCCTCAGCCCTCCTCTTATCTCCTAATAACCTATACTCCAGGTTTTAACTCTGTGAGTTTATTCTTCATATTTAGTTCATATTAGTGAGACCATGCAATAATTGTCCTTTTCTGCCTGGCTTATTTTACTTAAAGTGTAATGTCTTCAGGATTCATCCATTTTATCATTTGTGTCCCAATTTCATTTCTTCTTACAGCAGCATAGTAATCCATCATATGTGTGGCAATTTGATATTATTTATGAATTCCCAAAAAAAGATAATTGATTATGTTTGTAAACTGGTCTGTTCCCTTGGGTGTGTTACCCTTTGATTGTATTAAATTCAGAGGTTTCACTTTTACTTTATTAAATCAATATTAGGGATTTGATTTGACCACATCATTAGGGCATGTATGGTTGAGTGCCTGCCCCCTTGGTGGGGATAAAACAGACTCTCACCCCAAAGTAAAATCACAGAAACAGATATGCAAAAAGAATGAGTGCTCCATAGACACGGCTCTGGGAAGATAGATGAGCCTGATAGTCTACAGCTGACCTTGTGGAGAGAACAAAGCAGCTGAGCCCAGAAGAAATGAGCCCCGGGGAGAAAGAAGAGCCTTATGCTAACCTACAGCTGAGAATGGAAGAAGCTGGGACCATGGAGCCTTAGGAGGAAGAGGAATGCAGAACCCTCACAGAGACCAGCAGCTATCTTGCTACGACACATGGCAACAGACTTTGGTTGGGACAGTAACTTATGCTTTATGGCCTTGTGACTGTAAGCTTCTATCTCAAGTAAATACTTTTTATAAATGCCAACAGATTTCTGGTACTTTGCATCAGCACCCCTTTGGCTGACTAATACAATATGTATATACCATATTTTGTTTATTCATTGGTTGATGGACACTTGGGTTGTTTCCATCTTTGCCAATTGTGAATAACACTGCTATGAACATGATGTAAATGTCTGTTCACATAACAGTTTTCAGGTCTTCTGGATATAATCCTAGAAGAGGAATTGTGGGATCATATGGCAGTTTTATATTTTGCTTTCTTAGGAACTGCCAAACTGTTTTCCAGAGAGGCTGCACCATTTTACAATTCCACTAAGAGTGAAGGAGTGTCCCTATTTCTCCACATCCTCTCCAACAATTATTGTTATCAGCTTTTCAAAAATAATGGCCATTCTATGCAGTGTGAGATGATATCTGTCATTTTGATTTGCATTTCCATAATAGCTAGTGATATTGAACATTTTTTCTTGTGCTTTTTGGCCATTTGTATTTCCTCTTTGAAGAAATGTCTAAGTCTTTTGCCCATTTTTAAATTGGATTGTTTGCTCTTTTATTGTTGAGTAGTATGATCTCTTTATGTGGAATGGAAAGCAAACTCTTATCAGGTATGTGGTTTCCAAATATTTTCTCCCATTGAGTGGGCTGCCTTTTCACCTTCTTGACAAGGTCGTTTGAATCACAAAAGTGTTTAAGTTTAAGGATGTCCCATTTATCCATGCTTTCTTTCATTATTCATGCTTTTGGTGTAAGGTTTAAGAATCCATTGCCTACCACCAGGTCTTGAAGATCTTATCCTTCATTTTCTTCTATGAGCTTTATGGTTCTAGCTTTTATATTTAGGTGTTTGATCCATTTTGAGTTAATATTTGTATAAGGTGTGAGATAGGGGCCCTCTTTTTTCTTTTGGATATGGATATCCAATTTTCCCAGCTCCAATTTTTAAATAGATTACTCTGCCCTAGTTGGGTGTATTTGACAGGATTGTCAAAAATTACTTGACCGTAGAAATGAGGGTCTGTTTCTGAATCATCAAGTCATTTTCATTGGTCTATGTGTCTATCTTTATTCCTGTACCATGATGTTTTAACTACTATAGCTATGTAATATGATGTGAAATCCAACTTTGTTTTTCCTTTTTAAGATGTTTCTGGCTGTTCAGGACCCCTTACCCTTCCAACTAAATTTGATAATTGTGTTTTCCATTTGTTTAAAATATGCTGGTGTAATTTTTATTGGGATTTTATTGAATCTGTATATCAGTTATGGTAGAACTGACATCTTAATGATATTTAGTCTTCCAATCCATGAGCACGGAATGTTCTTCCAGTTAGTTAGGTATTTTTAAAATTTCTTTTAGCAGTGCATTGTAGTTTCTGAATAAAAGTATTTTACATCCTTGGTTAAGCTTATTCCTAAATATTTTATTTGTTTAGTTGCTATTGTAAATGGACATAGATGGCTCTTATTTTCTTATCCATTTCACTGATCTGTGTTTTTTGATTGGGGAGTTTAGTCCATTAACATTCAATGTTATTACTGTAAAGGCAGTTTTTATTTCATCCACTTTGACCTTTGGATTTTATCTGTCATATGTTATTTTCACCATTCTTTTTTCACTGTTAGTTACTTTTGCTAATATAATCTTCATTTCTAGACTCTTCCAAGCCTCTTTTTCCTATCTTTTCTTTCCAGGCTGTAGCAATCCATTTAGTATTTCCTGCAAAGCCTGTCTCTTGGTTACAAACTCTCTCAGTTTCTGTTTATCTGTGAATATTCTAAACTCGTCCTCACTTTTGAAAGGCAATCTTGCCAGATAGAATATTCTTGGCTGGAAGTTTTTCTCCTGTAGTATCTTAAATGTATCAAAAACTGCCTTCTTGTCTCCATGGTGTCTGTTGAGAAATTGGCACTTAATCTTATTGGATATCCCTTGTATGTTATGCATTGCTTTTCTCTTGCTGCTCTCAGAATTCTCTCTTTGTCTTCGGCATTTGATATTCTAATTAGCATGTGTCTCAGAGTTGGTCTATTCAGATTTATTCAGATGGGAATACTTTGTGCTTCTTGAACACAGATATCTATGTCCTTCTATACGGTTGGGAAATTTTCTAACATTATATCTTCAAATAGTCCTTCTGCCTCTTTTCCCTTCTCTTCTCCTTCTGGGACACCCATTACACATAAGTTTGCATGTCTATTGTCATCATTTAGTTCCCTGAGATCTTGTTCAATTTTCCCATTCTTTTCTTCATCTGTTCTTCTGTATGTTTGCTTTTGGAAGCTGTAGCAGTTTGGCAGTTTGATATATTTATGAATTCCAAAAATAGATATTGGATTATGCTTGTAAACTGGTCTATTCATCTGGGCATGATTAAGTTATGATTAGGGTGTTGACTGGGCCACATCAGTAGGGCTTTGAGCCCTGCCCCTTGGTGGGTGGGGTCTGAAAGATAAAAAGACATGGCAAGGGTTTTGAGTTGAAGTTCTGATGTTGGAGTCTTGAGCTGGAGCCCTGGGAAGTAAGAGAGCTTGGTCGTGAGGAAGGAGAGAAGGCCCCAGGAAAAAGAGACGAGCTGTTTGCCTGAGAGTCTACAGCTGACCTTGTGGAGGAAACAGAGGAGCTGAGCCCGGAGAGAAAACTGAGCCCCAGGAAGAAAGGAACCCAAGAAGCCTGAACCTTGGCAAGAGTTGGCAGTTGTCTTGCTCCACACATGGCAATGGACTTGGGTGAGGGAAGACACTTACACTTTATGGCCTGGTAACTGTGGACTTCTACCCCAAATAAGTACCCTTTTTAAAAACCAAATGATTTCTGGTATTTTGCATCAGCACCCCTTTGGCTGACTAATACAGAAGCCATGTGTTCAAGCTCACTGGTCCTTTCTTTTGCCCCCTCAAATCTGCTGTTATTTGCCTGCAGTGCATTTTTTTATTTCATTTATTGTGTCTTTCATTACCATAAAATCTGCTATTTTTCTATGTATGCTTCCAAATTCTTTGTGCTCACTCAGTGTCATCTTTTTTTTATTTTATTTCATGTATTTTTAAGATACTTAGATTGCACAAATGTTACACAAAAAATATAGGGATTCCAATATGCCCCACTCCCCTCACCTCCCACACCCTCCCATATAAGCAACATCCTTCATTAGTGTGGCACATTCATTTGCAATTGACAAATGCATCCTGGAGCATTGCCATTGAGCAAGGACCATAGTTCACATAGTAGTTTACACTTTCCCACACAATTCTGCAGGTATTAGAAGGTATATAATGGCAAATATTGGTCATTGCAATGCCATTCAGGATGATTCCCAAGTCCCAAAAAAGCCCCCACATTATACCTGTCTTTCCCTCCCCCTGCCCCAGAGCCTCCAGGGGCCACTGCCTCCATATCAATGCTATAATTTCTTCCATTGTTAGAATCACAATAAGTATGTAGTAGAATACCAGTAAGTCCACTTTAGTCCATAGTTCAATCCCCAATCCTGAGGATTCTGGGATGGTGATGTCCACTCAACCTTTAATTGAGAGGGGGCTTCGATCCCATACAGCTGATGGATGGGACTCTCTTGCTTGCAGTTGTAGGCTTTCTCGTTTCCTTGGTATGGTGGTTGTCCATCCTTACCTCCTTGTTAGTTATCCCGGGTGAGTCCAATGAACTGGAGAGTAGGTGTTGCAACTCCACTGAGGCTCAAGGCCCAGCTGGCACATGAACAGCCCAAAGATTCAAGTCTCTTGGACATACACCTACCAACTCCAGCACCAAGTATAGGTTCAAATAGAAGGAACAGATGAGCCATGTGTAGGGAAGCCATAACTGAGTCCAACTCTGTCACTCAGGAGCACAAACTCCAAAGTAGGGCCGACGAGCAAGGTACCAAACTCCAGAGCTATCTGCCCTGACCATAGGACCTGGGTGTCTCCAGAGCCCTCAGGAGCCCCACTATTTGAGGTAATATCCACTTTGGCAATCCATGAGATCCTGCTGAGATGTGTATAAGTGTTACCTCTGGGAGGACTTTCCAACTCACTTTGAAGTCTCTTAGCCATATAAACTCATTTGTCTTTAAATTTTCACCCTTTTATTCAAAGTCTTTTTCCAGTTGCATTGCTAGTTGGTGCTTGGTAGTAATCCTACAGTGCCAGGGAGGCTCATGTCCCACACTGCAGGGAAGGTAATGCACTTATATGCTGAGTTTGGCTTAGAGAGCTTCCACATTTGAGCAACAAGGAGGCTCTCATGAAGCAACTCTTAGGCACCCCACAACACTAGGCTAAGTTTCAATTTCAAAAGCAAAGGCTTGCATGCATAGTCATCAATACCAAGGGTCCATCAATGGACCATCCTCCTTTGCCAGTCATTGCCCCTGCACTTGGGGGAGAGTTGTGCTACATTAGAGAATGTAACAGAGCTCTCCAGGATGGGAATTCAATATTCTCTCGGTTATTGTGTGAATCTCTACCCTCTGTGACAATACCCAATGAACATTCGAACACATTTATATACCTAATATGTATGCCCAGGTGAACTTCCTCCCATATATCCCCCATCACTGACACCCCACACCAATGATGCCCCAGTTGTAACACTTCTGTGATCTAAAGGTTCTTCAAAAATAAAGTCCATAAAAGAGCCAAATACAATTAATAGGAAAATGAAATCATAATGATAGCTTTAAATACAAGAAATAAAAAACATAAAAATTAAAAGGGAACTAAAAATAAAATAAAATTAAAAAATTTGGATATTAAAAGCTAATGAAAAATATTTAAAAATTTTTTTTGACATTTTGCCTTTCATCACTGTAATATCTGTTGTCCTGTATGTACAGTGACATTTTTTTCCATTTATTCCCCAGTGTCTTGCTTTTTTGCATTTTGTTTTCAAAGAAGTTTGAGGTCACAGTAAAGTCACATACAGAATGCAGGGGATTCCCATATAACCAACATCTTTCCCCTTTTTTCCCTTCCCATATTAATACCTTTTTATATGTGGATGGTACATTTTTTACAACCGATATTCAAATAGTGAAACAAAGCTACTAACCAAAGTCAATGGTTTACATTATGGTTTACATTTTAGATTGTACACCTTATAAATTTTCATGATATTTAACATGGCCTGTGTCCATCATTGCAAAATCATGTAGAACACTTCCATTGCCCACTAACTACCACCTGTTCCACCTAGGCTATTCCACCCTCCTCCTTCCCTTAGGGTGCATGTCGATCACCCAGCTTCACTCCTTGGAGGACAAGATTCATAGTTACTGGTAACAACACTGAGGTCTTGGTTTGTCCTCCCCTATTAGGAACCAGT
Source organism: Cabassous unicinctus (assembly GCA_029593785.1). Lineage (NCBI taxonomy): Eukaryota > Metazoa > Chordata > Mammalia > Cingulata > Chlamyphoridae > Cabassous > Cabassous unicinctus. The sequence goes on from JAQZBX010003408.1 coordinate 33,138, forward strand.
TATGCTCTTGAGAGACTCCCATCCCTCTGTTTGAGAACATATCGGTCCTCCACAGGATGGGAGGCCAGGTCCTTCCCACTCATTATGTGGATCTCTACCCACTGATACAACACATTATAACAAAATAATCACTCGCACACTTTCTAGAAGCCTGCCCCAAGTATGCCCTGTCCCAAATGCCCCCCAATCCAACACCCTAAACCAGTAATCCTTCTTTGTCATATTGCCATTAGAGCATTCCCAATTTTGTACTTTCAACCACATACCTGCCAATCTCCAGTGTTCACTTGGTCTCTCCCCCAACCCACTCCCCAGTTCCATGGAAGATCCAACCCACCCTCCCCACTCTACCTACCTGTGAAACCTGCTCCACCCAACCCAATAGTGTCACTACCCTCCTGTCATATCCCTTCAGTGCCCAACTCCACACTTCCACCTTATCATAGATTACGCCCATATGGGCATTGGCTCACAAACTTCTTCCTTTCTATTTCCTCTAAACCTATCATCCAAATAATAGCTCTCTGAGTCTGCTCAGTTTGCTTAATTCATACCTGTGAGGTCATGTAATATTTGTCCTTCGATGCCTGGCTTTTCACTCAACATAATGTCCTCAAGATTCATCCATGTTATCCTGTGTGTTAGCACGATATTCCTTCTTATAGCTGAGTAATATTCCGTTGTGTGTTTGTATCACATTTTGTTTATCCAGTCATCTGTTGATGGGCATTTGGGTTGATTTCAACTTTTGGCAATAGTGAATAATGCCACTATGAACATTTTTGTGCATGTATCTGTTCATGTCCTTGCTTTCAATTCTTCTGGGTATATACCTAGAAGAATTGCTGGATCATATGATCATATGACAGTTCTATAGTTAGGGTTTTTTTTTTTTGTCTTTTTAAAAAGATTTATTTATTTATTTATTCCCCCTCCCCACATTGTTTTGCACTCTCTGTCTGCTCTCTGTGTGTTCTTCTGTGTCTGCTTGTCTTCTCTTTAGGCAGCACTGGGAACCAATCCTGGGACCCTCTGGAGTGAAGAGAGGCTGCTCAGTCTCTTGTGCCACCTCAGCCCCATGGTCTTCCGTGTCTCCTATTGTCTTTCCTCTGTATCTCTTTTTGTTGTATCTTCTTGCTGTGCCAACTCTCCACACAGGCCAGCACTCCTGTGCGGGCCAGCACTCCGTGTGAGCCAGCTTGCTTTTCTCCAGAAGGCCCCAGGAATAGAACCCTAGATCTCCTATATGGCAGACAGGGGCCCAATCACTTGAGCCACATCTGCTTCTCTATAGTTAGTTTTTTGAGGAACCACCAAACTGTCCTCCACAATGGCTGGACCATTCTACATTCCCACCAGCAGTGGATGAGGGTTCCCATTCCTCCACATCCTTTCCAATGCTTGTAGTCTTCTGTTTTTTTCAATAGCCACCAGTCTAATGGGTGTAAGATGGTATCTCATTGTAGTTTCGATTTGCATTTCCCTAATAGCTAGTGATATTGAACATCTTTTCATGTGCTTTTTAGCCATTTGTATTTCTTCCTTGGAGAAGTGTTTTTTCAAGTCACTTGCCCATTTTTCAAATGGCTTGTTTGTCTTTTTATTTTCAAGGTTTAGGATTTCTTTACATATGCTGGATATTAGGCTCCTATCAGATATATGGTAGCCAAATATTTTCTCCCATTGGGTAGGCTGCCTTTTTACTTTCTTGATAACCTACTTTGAGGTGCAAAAGTTTTAAATTTTGAGTAGATCCCATTTATCTATTTTTCCTTTCACTGCTCGTGCTTTGGGTGTGAAGTTCATGAAACCATTTCCTATTACAAGGTCCTGTAGATGTTTCCTTACATTATCTTCCAAAGTGTTTATGGTCTTGGTTCTTATATTTAGATCTTTGATCCATCTTGAGTTGATTTTTGTATAAGGTGTGAGATGGTATTCCTCTCTCATTCTTTTGGGTATGGATATCCATTTCTCCAAGCACCATTTGTTGAAGAGGCCATTCTCTCCCAGTTGATTGGGCTTGGGGGCCTTGTTGAATACCAGAGGACTGTATATGTTCAGATCTATATCAGAACTCTCAATTCAGTTCCATTGGTCGGTATGTTTATCCTTGTGTCAATACCATCGAGTTTTGACCATGTAGCTTTGTAATATGTATTAAAGTCAGGTAGTGTGATTCCTCCGGTTTCATTATTCTTTTTCAGTATGTCTTTGGCTATTTGGGGACTCTTACCCTTCCAAATAAATTTCACAGTTTTTCCAATTCAGTAAAAAAAGTGCTGTGTTGATTTTTATTGGGATTGTATTAAATCTGTAGATTACTTTGGGTAGGATAGGCATCTTAATGATGTTTAATCTTCCTATCCATGAACAGGGGATTTATTTTAGTCTTCTTTTGATTTCCTTTAACAGTGTTGTGTAGTTTTCTCTGTATGTTATTATATATTTAGTTAAATTTATTTTTAGATATTTTATTCTTTTAGTTACTATTGTAAATGGTATTTTTTTCTTGATTTTCTCCTCAGATTGGTCATTATTGGTGTACAGAAATACTACTGATTTTTGTGCATTCATCTTATAACCTGTGACTTTACTGAACTCATTTATAGGCTCTTTAAGCTTTGTTGTAGATTTCTCAGGGCTTTCTATGTATAAGATCATGTCATCTGCAAATTGTGAAATTTTTACTTCTTCTTTTCCAATTTGGATGCCTTTTATATCTTTTTCTTGCCTCAGTGCTCAAGCAAGTACTTCTAGCACAATGTTAAATAGGAGTGGTGATAGGGGGCATCCTTGTCTTGTTCCCAATTTTAGAGGGAAATCTTTTAGGATTTCACCACTGAATATGATGTTAGCTCTGGGTTTTTCATATATACCTTTTATCATGTTCAGAAAGTTTCCTTCTATTCTTATCTTTGCAGTGGTTTTATCAGGAAAGGGTACTGTATTTTTTTTTTGTATGCTTTTTCTGCATCTATAGAGATGATCATGTGATTTTTTTTCTTTCAGTCTCTTTATGTGGTGGATTACATTGATTGATTTTCTTATGTTGAACTATCCTTACATACCTGGAATGAAACCTTCTTTGTCATGGTGTATAATTCATTTGATGTGTTGTTGAATATGTTTAGCAAGTATTTTCTTGAGGATTTTAGCATCTAGGTTCATCAAAGAGATTGGTCTGTAATATTCCTTTCTTGTGGTGTCTTTGTTTGGCTTTGGTATTAGGGTAATGCTGGCATCATAGAATGAGTTAGGCAACGTTCCTTCTACTTCTATTTTTTGGACGAGTTTAAGCAGGATTTGTGTTAGTTCTTTCTGGAATGTTTGGAATTCACCTGTGAAGCCATCTGGCCCTGGGTGCTTTTTAGTTGGGAGGTTTTTCATGACTGATTCTATATCTTTACTTGTGATTGGTCTGTTGAGTTAATCAATTTCTTCTTTCATCAATGTAGGCTGCTTGTGAGTTTCTAGGAATTTGTCCATTTCCTCTAAATTATCCTTCTTGTTGGCATATAATTTTTCCAAATATCATCTTATGATACTCTTTATTTCTGTGGGGTCAGTGGTGATATCCCCTTCCTCATTTCTTATTTTGTGCATTTTGTGTATTTGCATCTTCTCTCTTTTTTCCTTAGTTAGTCAAGCTAAGGGTTTGTCAATTTTATTGATCTTCTCAAAGAACTAGTTTTGGTTTTGTTTATTTTTTCTAGTGCTTTCTTACTTTCTATTTCATTTAGTTCTGCTTTAATTTTTGTTATTTCCTTCTTTTTACTTCCTTTTGGGTTAGTTTGTTGTTGTTTTTCTAATTCCTCCAGGTGGGCAGTTAGGTCTTCGATTTTAGCTCTTCTTTCTTGATATATGCATTTACGACTATGAATTTCCCTCTCAGTACAGCTTTTTCTGGATCCCATAGGTTTTGATATGTTGTTTTGTCATTTTCATTCGTTTCAAGGATTTCTTTTGAGATTTCCTCCTTGACCCACTGTTTGTATAAGAGTGTATTGTTTAACTTCCATATCTTTGTGCCTAATCTGGTTCTCTGGCCCTTACTGATCTCCAGCTTCATTCCATTGTGGTCTGAGAAATTGCTTTGTATAATTTTGATCTTTCTGAATTCATCAAGAATTTTTCTGTAGCCTAGCATATGGTCTATCTTGGAGAATGATCCATGTGTACTCAAGAAGAGTGTATATCCCACTGTATTTTGGTGTAGTGTTCTGTATATATCTATTAGGTCCAGATCTTATAATGTATTATTCAAAGTCTTTGTTTCTTTATGGATTCTCTGTCAAGATGTTCTGTCTAATGGTGATAATGGTTTATTAATGTCCCCCACTATAATTGTAAAGGCATCTATTTCTCTGATTTTTTCCCAGTGTTTACCTCATGTATTTTGAGGCATCTTGGCTAGGTGCATAAATGTTTATGATTCTTCTTTCTTCTTGAAAGATTACCTCTATTACTAATATGTAGTGTCTGTCTTTGTCTCTTACAATGGTTTTGCATTTAAAGTCTATTTTGTCTTATATTATTATAGCTACTCCCACCCTTTTTTGCCTATTGTTTGCTTGTAAGATTGTTTTCCAGCAATTCATTTTCAGCCTTCTTGAATCCCTGGGTCTAAGGTGGGTTTCTTGTAGACAACATATAGATGGGTCATATTTCCTTATCCATTCTGCCAATCTGTGTCTCTTGATTGGTGAGTTTAATCCATTAACATTCAGTGTTATTACTGTCAAGGAGTTACTTACATTAGCCATAATTTATTTGGGTTTATGTATGTCTTATGTTGTGTTATTTATCTTTTTGTCTTTTTAATTGTTTTTACACTCTCCTCCAACTCTCGCTCTCCTGTTTTTTTTTGTTTTTTTTTCTTTCAACCTGCAGAATTCCCTTTAGTATTTCTTGAAGGGCAGGTTTCTTATTGGCATACTCTCTTAATTTCTGTTTATCTGTAAATATTTTGAACTCTCCATCATTTCTGAATGCCAGCTTTGCTGTATATAGAATTTTTGGCTGGAAATTTTTTCTTTTAATATCTTAACTATGTCATACCAGTGCCTTCTTGCCTCCGTGGTTTCAGATGAGAAATCAGCACTTAATCTTATTGAGCTTCCCTTGTATGTGATGACTCTCTTTTCTCTTGCTGCTTTCAGTATTTTCTCTTTGTCTTGAGCATTGGACAGTTTGAGCAGTATATGTCTTGGTGTAAGCCTGTTGGGATTTGTACTATTTCGGGTGCACTGCACTTCCTAGACATATACAGCCATCTCCCTCAATAGGGTTGGGAAGTTTTCAGCCATTATTTCCTCCAACACTTCTTCTGTCCCCTTTCCCTTCTCTTCTCCCTCTGGGAAGCCTATAATGCATATGTTTGTGCTTTTTGTGTTGTCTTTCAAATCCCTAAGTCCCTGCTGGATTTTTTCTATCTTTTTATCTATCTGTTCTACTATCTGTTTAATTTGAGAAGTACTGTCTTCCATGTTGCTAATTCTTTCCTCTGCCTGTTCAAATCTGCTGTTATATGCCTCCAGTGTATTTTTGATTTCTTGGATTGTGCCATTCATCATCATCATATCCGTTATCTTTTTATGTATGTTTATAATTTCTTCAGTATGTTCTCCCAGGGTCTTCTTTATATCCTTCATCTCCTCTTTTACTTCGTTAAGTTTGTCCATGATATTTATTTGGGCGGCTTTGATAAGTTGTTCAATGTTCTGCTTCTCTTACTGGTTTTTTATTTTGTTCATTGGACTGGGCCATGTCTTCTTGTTTCTTAGTATGGTTTGTAATTTTTTCTTGCTTTCTGGTCATCTTTTTATCTTGATGGGTTTATTCAGTTGATCAGCTTCTCTCTCTATTCTAGGGTTTTGTTTAGTTGCTGTTTTTGTGTGTGTGTTAAGTTTCCTCTTTGACAATTTTGTCCTCTTTTACATTTTGTCCTCTTTTTCTATTTCCTTGCTGTTGTCTATGTTCCTTTGAAGAAAAAACATTAGGGCCAGACCAAGTGAAAGATGTAAGAAAAGAAAAAGGATAATAGTGATAATAATAGTAAAAGTTAGAAGAGGAACCATATAAGACCTTGGAAAATGAACATTTAGCTCATGTAAGCAGTGTAGAGTAATAGGAATAAAAAGTGGAGTATCAACAATGAAATGGAAAACCGAATAGAGAAAAATAGTAGAATGAATTAAAAGGGCAGAATGATGAGAAGAGAGGGAAAGAGAAAAGAAAAGACAAAAAGAAACAAGATAATAAAAGAAAGAAAACAGAATAAACAAGATAGAAATAAAAATCAGAAAATTTGAGATCTAAACAAAGAGAGGTGGAATGTAAGAACAACAGAAACCGAAAGATAGAAAGATGAAGGAAGGAAAGAGATAGCATTGGTAGGCCAAATCAGTATACACAGAAAAGGGGATATCAAGGAAGAGGAAACACAGCAAACAAGAAAGAAGCCAGCAGCATCTCATTTAAAAAAAGGAAAAATAAATAAATAAAAGGGGGGTGGAGAAAGAGGAAAGAAAAACAAAAACAAAAACAAACATGCAAGCAAGCAGTCAAACAAAAACTAAGGAAGAACAGCCTTCCCTCTTAGGCCCCTGAGGAGCTTCTCAGGCTGCCGGTGTTCATCAATTGCCCTGCAGACTGCCCTCTGTAGGTTTTGAAGCAGGTTTTAGCAAGTAAACTAAGTTAATTTTTTTTTTTAAGTAGCCCTTTTTTTTTTTTTTAGGAAAAATAAGAGACCCAAGAGAAGCTAATACAAAAATAATGTCTATGTTCTCCCTGTCCTAAGGTATCAGCTAGATGTTGGATATCCCAGTGGATCACTGGTCTAAGAGGAGCCAGGAATTGAACTAGGGACCTTGTATATTCAAGGCGGAATCTCCTCCATTGAGTTAACCTTACTTATTGGATCAGTTAGCTCTTAAGAAAGCTATCCAGTCACTTTCCCTTGGGCAAGTTTGACTCTTTGCATTTGGGTAGATTCCTGATGATTAGGAGTATGTCTGTCTCTACCTCCTTTCTATTCTTATTGCTTTCTCTCCCAGGGCAGCAGGATGCAATAGCCAGTGTGAGTGGATAATCCCCTTACCTCTCCTGGTCAAATTGAGTTCCTTTCTGAAATTCAAATGGGACCCTGGCAACTGAACTCACTGCAGAAAAATGACTCTCAACCCTCTTCCAGACCACCCCCTCCTCCAAGGGGACCCTAAATAGGCTCCTGGAAGCTTATTAAGTGCTTCCTACTGCCTGCCTCCCTTAGGGGAGTTGAAATTTTGATAGTTTTCAGCATGAGACTAGTCAATTGCCTGACTCTGCCCCCTCCCAGCCCAAGTTTCTCTCTCCCAAGGCAGTTAGGTAAATCAGGCTGCCTCAGCAGATTTGCCTCTCCCCTCTTCCTGGTGCCACCTCGAGCCTGCTGGTATGCACCCCGAAGCTCAAATGGTCCAAGCAAACCAAACCCACAGAAAGGAAATCCCTCTCCACCCTTTGCCAGAACCCTCCCACTTCAGAGAATGCTCCCTCCTGCTGGGTGGCTGTCAGGAATCGAGTCTCACAGTGGCTTCCTGCCCCGAGGGTGGGGCTTAGCCATCCACAGTTTCCAGCCATGGAGTAAGAAACTCACAGTTTTACCTTGAGCAACCTATCGCTCTGTCCAGCTCCTTCCAGATCAATGCCCCAAAGCCTCCTGCTCTGTGGGTTCCCAAAACAGACCACTCGGGCAGGATCTTACCCCCACTCAGTCGCCCCTTGTGAGAGAGATGGTGAGTGCCCTTTTAAAACGATGCCATCTTGCTGCTTATCCACTCAGTGTCTTCTTAATAACCTTAATCTCTTTAGCCATCTCATTGAATTCATTAAGGAGATTTTTTGAACATTTATGATTAGTTGTCTAAATTCCTTTATGTCATCTGTACGCTTATCTTGCTCTTTTGACTGGGCCATATCTTCTTGTTTTTTGGTATGGATTATAATTTTTTTGTTGGTGTCTTGGTATCTGGTTTATTAGGTGTATTTATTTTGGGTGCAATTTCTCTCTTTAGTTTAGGGCTTTCTTGCCCTCTTTCCCTTGCTGGTTGTGTGGTCTGAGCTGAGGATGTAATTGTAAGCTGTGGAGGCTGAAGCTGTCCCCATTGCCCCAGGAAGCAATGAAGATTTTCCCATCTTTCTCCTCTGTCAGTGGTAGCAATAGAGCCGCAGACATGTAGTAATCCAAGCGTGCAGGCCAAGACTGCCTGGGTTGCCCAGAGAGACTGATGAAGCTCCACAGCCCCTCCTCCCCTGTCCACGGCAGGGCAGAACTGCAGGTCTGGGCAGCAGTCTATGCCATGTGGGTACAAAATGCCCACAGTTGCCCAGGTATACCAATGCAGTACTGAACCCCCTCCTCCCCTGCTAGGGGTGGGGATGGACACTCCGGAGTTTCCAACAATCTAATCTGTATAGGCCAAATGTACCTGCAGTTTCCCCTGAGAGCTTGCCCATTAGAGGGTGGGGATGGAACCGCAGGTGTCCAACAGTTCAGTCTGTGCAGGCCAAAATGCCTGCTGTTGCCCAGAGAAATTAGGAAACACCAGCCCCTCTTATTTTATTGCAGGGTGGGGGTGAATTCACAGGCATTCACAATCCAGTCCTTGCAGGCTAAAAGTGCCTGCCATTGCCCAGAAAGACCGAGGAAACACAGCTCCCCTCCTATCCTGTTGAAGGGGATGGAGCTACAAGTGTCAGGCTATTCAGTCTGTGTGGGCCCAAAGTACCTGCAGTTACACAGAGTGATTGGGGAAACACCACCCCTCACTTATCCTATCAAGGGAGGGGGTGGAGGCAGAGATGCCCAAAAGTGGAGTTTGTGAGGGCCAAAAACACACAGTTGCCCTTAGGGGCTGAGGAAACACCAGCCCCTTCCTATCTTATGGAAGGGGCAGGGGTGGAGATGGAAGGTGCTCAATAAACCAGTTCCAGTGGGTTGAAAGCACCTGTAGTTGACCAGAGAGGCTGAGGAAACACAGCTCCCATCCTATCCTAATAGGGGGCGTGTTTGGAGCTACAGTTGTCCAAATATCCAGTCTGTGCAGACTGAAAGCACCTGCCATTGCTCAGAGAGGCTGAGGAACCAGCTCCTCTCCTATCCTACTGGGGGTGGGGGGTGGGGATGGAGCCCCACATGTCCAACTATCCAGTCTGTGTCAGCCAAAAGCACTTGCAGTTGCCCAGAGAGGCTGGGGCAGGGCCCCCAGCTTCTTTCCTTCCAGAGGTGGGGCTGGGGCCTAGGCTAGGGCTGCAATCCAATCTGGGTGGAAAGAAGCTGGTTCCTACCATCACTGTGATTTTCAATCAGTCCTCCTTCCCCTCATGCTGGGGGTGGAGTTGAAATGGCGGCTACTGGCCTCTGTCTGAATTGGACAGGTTCAAACTTAAGCTGTTCTTAGGACTATACTTTAGACAGCCAAATTTACTAATCAGAGCTGAAGTTGGTGCCCAACTGTCTCTTCCTTCCCCATTTTTAGGAAATGGAACTTCCATCCTCAGCCACGGAATAAGTCCTAAGGTGGCTTGCACCACCAGTGGAGGATGAGCACTGCCCTCTGTGGCATGGAGTGTTCTACTCAGGAATCTTCACTGCAGATGGTCTTTAAACATTTTTTTTTTTTTTTAATGGTCAACCATTGAGCCATATAGCTCCTTTGAGTTGGTTTACCTCATTTGTTTTGATTGTTGTTTGTTTTGTTTTTCTCTAGGAGGCACTGGGAACTGAATCCAGGACCTCCCATGTGGCAAGCAGGCATTCAACCATTTGAGCCACATCTGCTCCCCAGTCTTTAAACATTTTTAAGATCATTTTTTCAAAGGCTTTGTTCAGTATGTCCACATTTTTATCTTATCCATTGGTGTTTTCTGTATTTTTTATCCTCTTTCTTTGGATGGTCTAGTTTCCTGATGCTTTGTTTCTCTTGTACTTGCTTGTTGCACACTATGCATTATATTTTAAAATGCTAACTCTGGCGTTTACTCTCTGTGGTGTCTGTTTCTTTGTTTTGTAACCATCTGATGATAAGACAGAGATTATCTTGAGCTTTAACCCTCAAGGAAGGTCTGCCCAAGGCAAATGCACTATGCAGGGTTTCCCTTGTCTTAATGGACCTCTGTTTTTTCCTGTGCTTTTGCTTATTAGTTGTTTTGGAGCTCCCCATATTTACAGGAGTTTGTTTGTCCCCTCTCTTTCCCAGGGGACAAATATCCCTCTCTCTGGTACCTGAAGCTAGCTTTGCCTTTTTCCCAGACACTGCACCTCTGTAGTTTTTTTACACTCCTTTCATTGTCTCATGCTGCTTTTGTCGGAGGACTAATTCTGAGAGAAGGGTCACCCTGGGGATGATTTTCCTAATTCAGTCTTTCCCAGCCAAAACAGGGCCAGGGATCCACACAGGGGCTGCAGATCAGCTCCAAAGTACCCTTTGGAGGCAGTAATGAAGGGCACCAAAACTTTCTCTGATGGCTCCCCTACTTATCTGCCCTTTCCTACCATGCTATCAAATGCAGCCCTTCAGCTAACTTTCCCCTGCAGCCCTGAGGAATCCCTGCATCTTTAAATCTCCTTCACCCTTGCCCTTGTCTGGGTCAGGGTTGAAACAATGTTTGCTTCTGCCTTTGTCCATGGCAGGTTGAAATAACTGTCCTCAGAGCTGGGACCCAGCAATCTGAATCTGCCTATCAAAAGCCATGATCATTGATCAGTCATGCACACCCACATTCTTGGGGTAGAGGATTTTTATGCCTCTTTCTGTCAGCTGCAGGTAGCAAGGGAATGCATCCTGTGGTGACTTGCCATGAGAGTGGGGAATGGATGCTGGTAGCCGCCACACAGAGACAGCAATTTATAGTTCTTTATGATAATTTATCATCCTCTTCTTCTCACTCTTCTATGGATGTTGTGCATTGATCGTCTCCTTCTGGAGTTTCAAAGTTGTCATTTCAGACAGTTATTTCCTGTTTAATAATTGAGTCCTGGAGTTCCCTACCCCACAATCTTCCCCCTATTCTATTTTTTTGTCAGAGTTTCAGAAGAATTACTGTTAATTCTTCTTTGAATGTTTGGCAGAATTCACCAATGAATCCATTTGGTCCTGGGTTTTGTTTTTTTTTTTGGAAGGTTTTTGATGACTGACTTAATCTCTTTACTTGTTGTAGGTCTGTTGATATCCTCAATTTCTTCTTGAGTCTGTTTAAGTAAATTGAGTATATATTATCTAATATGTTAGTATACAGTTGTTCATAGTATTCTCATAAAATTATTTTAATGTCTGCAAGAACTGTAGTAATGCCTCCACATTCATTTCTGATTTTAGTTGTTTGTGATTTCTCTCTTTTTTTCTTTATCAGTCTGAATAACTGTCAACTTTATTAATGTTTTCAAAGAACAAACTTTTGGTTTCATCAATTCTTTCAAGTTTTTTCTATTCTATCTTTCATTTATCTCTGACTTCATCATTATTATTTCCTTCCTTTTACTGGCTTTAGGTTTAATTTACTTTTCTTTTTCTTGTTCCTCAAGATGTGAAGTTAGTTTTTTTTTATCTTAGATTACTCTTCTTTTTTAATATTGATATTTAGAGCTATAAATTTCTCTCTCAGCACTCTCTTTGCTGCATCCCGTAAATTTTGGTATGTTGTGTTTTCATTTTCATTCAATATAAGAATTTTTTTTATATATGATTTGTGATTTTTTCCTTTGATGCTTTGTTGTTTAAGATCATGCCTTTTAATTTCCACATATTTGTGACATTTCCAGTTTTCCTCCTATAATTGATTTCTGGCTTCATTTAATTGTTGACAGAGAAGGTCCTTTGTATGATTTCAATCTTTTTAAATTTATTGAGGCTTGTTTTGTGACTTAAAATTGGGTCTATCTTGGAGAATGATCCATGTGCACTTGAGAAGAATGGGTATTCTGTTGTTGGATGAAATGTTCTATGTGTGTCTGTTGGGTTGATACCAACTTATCTTAAATAGCATATATAATATTTATTTCTATACTCTTCTGTCCCCTCTCTTTATATTGTTCATGTAACCAGTTAAGCAGAGGAAGATTTTAATAATCAAATGATAGGATGGCCTCTTCTGTGGAAACCAGTTAGCCTCATTTCCCAGCCACTTCTATCATAGTCAAATGAGCTCATGAACAAAGTGGCCATTGTAGTAGGGATGGAGGTTACACATGGGCTCAGCAACATGGACTTCCACTCAGCAGTGCCAACCTGGCCACAGCCCTGCTAAGTGCTCAATCTGCCTGCAGAAAAGATCAACACATTGCACCATTCCCTCGGATAATCAGCCTGGTATCTGATGGCATGTTGACTATTGTGTTAGTCAGCCGAAGGGGTGCTGATGCAAAGTACCAGAAATGTGTCGGGTTTTATAAAGGGTATTTATTTGGGGTAGACACTTACAGTTACCAGGCCATGAAGTGTAAGTTGCTTCCCTCACCAAAGTCTGTTGCCACGTGTTGGTACAAGATGGCTGCTGACGTCTGCAAGGGTTCAGCCTCCAACTTTTTCTTAAGGCTCTGTGGTCCCAGCTTCTTCCAATATCAGCTGTAAGCTGAGATAATTCTCGTGACTGTCCCAGGGCTCATTCTTCTCTGGACTCAGCTCCTCTGTTCTCTTCACAAGGTCAGCTGTAGACTCTCAGGCTGCCTCTCTTCCCAGGGCTTCTGCCGTGTCTACAGAGCACTCTCTATTTCTCTGTGTTCTTCTCCTGTGTGTTTACTTCCTGGGGCTCCAGCATCCAAAAACTCCAAACTCCTCCTCTGCCATGTCATTTTCTTTGTGAGGCCCCACCCACCAAGGGGTCAGGGACTCAACGTCCTGCTGATGTGGCCCAATCAAAGCCTTAATCATTATTTAATCAAGTAAAAATGAAACCTCTGAATTTAATACAATCTGATATACCCAGAGAAACAGACCAGTTTACCAAACATGATCCAATATTTATTTTTGGTATTCATAAATAATACCAAACTGCTACAGCTACATTAGACTGATTGTCCCCATCATAGAAGGGGCTGCATTTTGTCCTTACTGGGATAATTACTTATTTTGGATATGGATTTATCTACCATACACACAATGCTTCTTCCAAAGCTATCATCCTTGGGCTTACAGAATGCCTTATCTACTATCATGGGTTCCAGACAAAGAAGTCACTTCACAGTGATTGGCCCATGCTTATGGAATTGACTTGTCTTACTCTATTCCCCATCATTCGGAAGCACTTGGTTTGATACAGCATTGGAATGGCTCTGGAAGTCTCAGTTACAGCGCCATCTAGGTGTCAGTACCTTCCAGGGCTGGGGTGATGTTCCCCAGGAGGATCTATATGCTTTACCAGTATCCAGTATATAGTGCTATTTCTTCCATAGTCAAGAGTCATGGGTCCAGGATTCAAGGGATAAAATAGGAGTGGCACCAAATACTATTGCCCACAGTTATCCACTAAAAAAAAATGTTTGCTTCCTGTTCTTACAACTTAATGCTCTGCTGGTCTAGAGGTCTTAGTTCCAAAGGAGGAATTCTTCCACCAGGATACACAATAATGATTCCACTGAACTGGAATTTAAGACTGCTACCTAGCCATGTATGGTGGTTTGAGCTGTATGCACTCCAGCTGTGAGTGTGAACCCATTATAAATAGGACCATTTGATGAGGTTCCTTCAGTTAAGGTGTGTTCTACCTCAATCAGGAAAGGTCTTAATCCTATTACTGGAGTCCTTTATAGGAGAATGGAATTTTAACAGGGAGAGAGAGGAAGACACAGGAAGCAAGAAGCTGGTAATTGATGGAACCCAGAAGAGACTGGAGAGAAAAGAAGACCCTATTATATGACTTGCCATGTGACAGAGGATCCAAGAATCTCTGGCAGCCAGCCCCAGAACAGAAGTCTTCAAGGAGAAAACATTGTCTTGGTTCCTTGATTTGGACTTTCTTTTAGACCATAAGCTTATAAATTCCCATTGTTTAAGATAACTCATTTCATGGTTTTTGCTTGAGCAGCCTAGGAAACTAAAATTCCCCTCCATCAACAGGCAAAGAAGGAATTTACTATACTGGTTGGGGGGCGGAGGTTGATCCTGATTACCAAGGGGAAATTGGACTGGTCCTGCACAATGAAGGTAAAAAAGAGTATTCCTGGAATACAGGGCATCCCTTACCATTTCTTAGTACTACCATGTCCTGTGATTAAAGTCAATGGAGGGGGATTGTGGGAAGATGGTGACAGACTAACAGGCATAGCTCAATGCTCTCACAAAAATGATGGAGAAAGAGCCAAAAGCTTTCCAAGGAACCTGCTTTGGGGGTCAGCAGAAGACCAGGGCAGTGTTACACAACTCCCAGGAGGGTGAGGGACGGAGAAACGAAGAAGCTGAAATGACAAACATGTGTTACAAAGTCCCTGTGTCAGCCAGGAAGAGCTCCCTTCTCCCATGCACAAGATGTTAAGCTGGTGTAAAAACACTGGCTCACTGTAGCCCACTGAGAGGGGAATAGACATCTTCCTCCCTGTTAGCTATTTCAAGGGAAAAGGGAGGGGGAGTTGGGGGGCTTTTCTTCAGTGAATTTGGCCTGCAGAGCCTACTTTGAGTCTCCAATCTGGAGACTCAAAACAGGAACACAATAAAACCCAGACTGAAATGCCTCCCTGGAAAGGTGCACTGATGAGCACTATCTGCTGCCTGGTCTGGAAATTGTATAGAAATTGCATGGCCAAGAATCCTGTTTCTGGCAAAATTGACCTTCAGAAATGAGGGTGCTTTCAAAGTCTTCACAGACAAAAACTGATAGAATATGTTACCAAAAGACCAGAATTACAAAAGATACTAAATGGAGTGCTGCAGCCTGAAAGGGAAAAACAAGGGCACAGATTTGGAGAAGAGTTTAGAAATGAAAATTATTAGGAAAGGTAAACTAAAGGGTAAGAAGTCAGACAATAAAACAATATGACAACTTAAAGCCAAAGGACAAAATGAAGTAAGTAATGCCTTTGCAGTAATAACATTGAATGTTAATGGATTGAACTCCCCCAATCAAAAGACATAGACTGATTGGATAAAAAAAAATATGAGCCATGATTATATTGTCTACAAGAGACCCACCTCAGATGTAAGGACACAACTAGGATAAAAGTGAAAGAAAATGGTATTCCATGCAAATAGTAACCAAAAAAGAGTTGGAGTAGCGATACTAATATTGGACAAAATAGATTTCAAATGCAAAACTGTTATAAGGGATGAAGAAGGTCATTACATATTAACAAAAGGGGCAATTCACCAAGAAGAAATAAATATACTAAATATGTATGCACATAACCTGAGTGCCCCAAGATAAATGAGGCACACCCTGGCAAAACTGAAGGGATAAATAGATGTCTCTACAATAATAGTTGGCAACTTCAATACACCACTCTCAATATTGGATAGAACATCTGGACAGATGATAAATAAAGAAACAGAGAACTTGAATAATATGATAAATGAACAGACCTAACGGACATCTATAGATCTGCACCCAAACAGCAGAATATACTTTCTTTTCAATTGCTTATGGATACTTCTCTAAGATAGACCATATGTTGGATCACAAGACAAGTCTCAATAAATTTAAAAAGATTGAAATTATACAGAACACTTTCTCTGATCATAATGGAATGAAGCTGGAAATCAATAATGGACAGAAAAAGGGAAAATTCATAAATATATGGAGATTAAACAACAGACTCTTAAATAATCAGTGGATCAAGGAAGAAATTGCAAGAGAATTCAGCAAATATCTTGAGACTAATGAAAATGAGAAGACAACATATCAAAACCTATGGAACACTACAAAGGCAGTACTGAGAGGGGAATTTATAGCCCTCCATGCTTACATTAAAAAAGAAGAAAGAGCTAAAATTGAAGATCTAACTGCACACGCGGAGGAACTAGAAAAAGAATAGCAACCTAATTCCAAAACAAGCCAAAGGAAAGAAATAGTAAAGATCAGAGTAGAACTAAATGAAATCGAGAACAAACAAACAAACAAAAAACAATAGAGAAAATCAACAAAGCAAATTTGGTTCTTTGAGAAGATGAACAAAATTGATAAGCCCTTAGCTAGACTGACAGAAAAAAAGATAGAAGTCACAAATAAATAAAATCAGAAATGAGAGGGGAGCCATTACCACTGACCATGCAGAAATAAGAGAGATCATAAGAGGATACTATGAACAACTATATGTCAAAAAACTGGACAATGTGAGGAGATGGACAAATTCCTAGAAACACCCAAACTTCCTACTGACCCCAGAAGAAATCAAGACCTCAACACACCAATCACAAGTGAACAGATTGAAACAGTCATCAAAAACCTCCCAAAGATGAAAAGCCTGGGGCTAGATGGCTTCACAGGTGAATTTTAGCAATCATTCAAAGATGATCTAATACCAATCTTGCTCAAACTCTTCCAAAAAATTGAACAGGAAAAAGTGCTACTGAACTCATTCTATGAAGCCAACATCAACATAATATCAAAATCAAATTAAGAAAATTACAGACTAGTATCTCTAGTGAATATAAATGCAAAAATCCTCAACAAATACTTACAAATGGAAACCAAAAGCACATTCGAAGAATTATATACCACAATCAAGTAGGTTTTATCCCAGGTATGTAAGGGTGGTTCAACACAAGAAAATCAATTAGTGTAATAAACCATATTGGCAAATTGAAGAAAAAAAATCACATGATCCTCTTAATTGATGCAGAAAAAGCATTTGACAAAATACAGCACCCATTCTTGATAAAATCACCCCAAAAGATAGGAATAGAAGGAAGCTTTCACAATATGGTAAAGTGCGTATATGAAAAACCTACAGCTAGCATTGTACTCAATGGTGAAAGACTGAAAACTTTCCCACTGAGATCAGGAACAAGAAAAGGATGCCCACTGTCAGCATTGTTATTCAATATTGTGCCAAAGGTTCTAGCTAGAGCAATTAGATAAAGAAATAAAAGGCATCCAAATATTTAAGGAAGAAGTAAAACTTTCATTATTTGCTAATGATATGATCTTATACCTAGAATCTCCTGAAAAATACACAATAAAGCTACTAGAACTAATAGACAAGTTCAGCAAAGTGGCAGGATACAAGATTAATATGCAAAAATCAATAGTATTTTTATACACTACTGATGAGGACTCTGAGGAGGAAATCAGAAAAAAATTCCATTGATAATAACAACTAAAACAATCAAATATTTAGGAATAAAATTAACAAAGGGCATAAAAGACCTGTATTCAGAAAACTACAAAACCAAAGACTTAAATAAATGGAAGGACATTCTGTTTTCATGGATTGGAACACTAAATATTGTTAAGATGTCAATTCTATGTAAAACGATTTACAGATTCAACACAATCTCAATAAAAATCCCAACAGTCTTTGCTGCAGAAGTGGAAAAACAAATTATCAAATTTATTTGGAAGTGTAAGGGGCCCTGAATAGACAAAAAGTTCTTTAAAAAAAATGAAATTGAAGGACTCTCAATTCCAGACTTTAAAGCATATTACTTTGCTACAGTGGTAAAATCAGCATGGTACTGGCATAAAGACAGATACGTTGACTAATGGAACCAAATCCAGAAATCAGAAACAGACCCTCACATCTACAGTTAAGTGATTTTTTTTTGACTGTCCTAAATTGTTTATTAGGTATGAATTTTACAAACATTACTTATATATTAGCAGTAATGGTGGAGCTGGAGAGTATTGCGCCTTCTCCAATCTGCACCATGAGAACCACCAGTAGTGTGGTGGAACTTGTGGCCCTCTCCAAGGCCATGGCTCTTGCAGCCCGCAGACATCAGCCCAAGGCTGTCAAGCCCTCTCAGGTGGGCCAGAACAGTCTCTTCAACAAATGGTGCTGGGAGAACTGAATATCCATATCCAAAAGAAAGAAAAAAGACCCCATCTCACACCTTATACAAAAGTTAACTCAAAATGGATCAAGGACCTAAATATAAAAGTGACAACCATAAAACTGCTAAAAGAAAATGTAGAAAAACATCTTCAAGATCTTGTGGTAGACAGTAATTTCTTAAACCTTACACCCCAAGCACAAGCAACAAAAGAGAAAGTAGATAAATGGGACCTCCTCAAAATTAAACACTTTTGCACCTCAAAGGATTTTAGGATGAAAAGGCAGCCAACTCAATGGGAGAAAATGTTTGGCAATCACATATCCAATAAGGGTTTAATTTCCGTTATATATAATGAGATCATACACCTCAACAATAAAGAACAAACTACCTGATTAAAAAATGGGCAAAAGACTTGAAAAGACAATTTCAAAAAGAAGAAATACAAATGACAAAGAAACACATGAAAAAAAGTTCGCCATCACTAGCGATTAGGGAAATGCAAATCAAAACTACAATGAGATATCATTTCACACCTTTTAGACTGGTTGCTATTAAAAAGTCAGAAAACTATAAATGTTGAAGAGGATGTGGAGAGACATGAACACTTTTTCACAGTGGGTGTGAATGTAGTAGGTGTGATACAGCCACCATGGAGGACTGTTTGGCATTTCCTAAGGAAGCTGAATATACTTGCCATGTGACCCAGCAATACCATTCCTAGGTTTATACCCAGAAGAACTGAGAGCAGAGACATGAACAGACACTGCACACCGATGTTCAAGGCGGCGTTATTCACAATTGCCAAAAGTTGGAAACAACCCAGGTGTCCATCAACCAATGAATGGATAAAAAAATTGTGGTGTATACACATGATGGAATATTATACAGCAGTGAATGAAATGAAGTTGTGAAGCATATGACAACATGGATGAACCTGAAGGACAGTATGTTGAGTGAAGTAAGCCAGACACAAAATGACAAATACTGTATGATTATGCTATTATGATGTGTAAACTCATGGAGTTAATAATTAGAATATAGGTAACCAGGAGATAGAAGGAGGGTAGAGAATGGAAAGCTAAGGGATAATCTGTGCAGAATTTGTAAAAAAGTTGTTTGTAAATCCTTGGAAATGAACAGAAATGGTTAAAACATATCATGGTTTTTGTAACTAGCAGTACTATTGTACGAGTATGACTGTGCCTGTAAGTGGAAGTCTAAGGTCATATATATTACTAGAAGGAAAGCTAAAAACTGTAACATGGGACTTTATAAGATAGTAAACCTCATGTAAAATGAGAATATGGGTGAAATTGCATATATAAGACTGTTTTTACAAAATACAAATACAAATATCCTAGAGAGATGGAAAATGAATCGCAACAATGTATGGAAGGGGAAGCATAGAGAGATTGAGAGATGATGAGTTTTGGTTGGCTGTTTGTTTTTTTGTTTATTATTATTATTGGAATAATGAAAGTGTTCCAAGAATGATTGAAGTGATGAATGCACAAATATGTGATTACACTGAATACCATTGATTGTACACTTAAGTGGATTTATGCTTTACTAATATCTATCAATAAAGTTAATTTGTTAAGAAAATAAAAGTCAGTGGAAAATTACAACAACCCAATCCAGCTAGGACTAATAATGGCCTAGGTCTTAAAGGAATGAAGATTTGGGTCACACCACCAGGCAAAGAACCATGACCACCTGAGGTTTGCTGAGGGTAAAGGGAATATGGAGTAGATATTAGAAAAAGAAATGAGTACTGTAATTGATATGATTATTTCTTCCTTATATTGTTAAACAATTTATTTGCTTTCTTTCTTTTCTTATCCCCTATCATATAAGATTTATTAACTTTACATCATAGTATTTAAACATACTTAATTTTACATCATAATTTTGGAATATCAAGGTAGTAGTAAGCATCACCCAAGGACTTTGCATCCTCTTCTGGGGAAAAGTTGTAAGCAGGATAGTTATATCATGTTAAGCAGAATATGACTTTGTTATTGTCTTTATTTGGAAAGTAGGTATGTTTTAAGGGATTGTGTATACATGCTAAGTTGGTAGAGTTTAGACTGTGATGGTTAACTTTATGTGTGAACTTGGCTAAGTTAGGTGCCAATTTATATGGTCAAACACTAGTCTAGATGTCGCTATGAAGATATTTTGTAGATGTGACTGACATCCCAATCAGTTGACTTTAAATAAGGAGATTAACCTTATTTATGTACATGTGGGTATCATCTGATCAGTTGAAGGCCTTTAGAGAAAATACAGATGTTTCCCAGAAAGAAAGAATTTTCCCTCTAGACTATAATATCAACCCTTGTCAGAGTTTGTAGTCTGCCAGCCAGTCCTACAGACTTCAGACTCAAGACTACAACATCACCTTTTGCCTGAACTTCCAGTCAACTGATCTGCCCTACAGATTTAGAACTTGTTAGCTTCCACGATTGTGTGATTCAATTCCTTAAAATCAATTCTGTAATAAATAAGTAAATAAATACATAAATAAACTGTGACAGTTTGAAGGTCTTTTGTGAATTCCAGAAAAGATTTTGTTCTGAACTAATCCATTCCTGTGGGTGTGAGACCCTTTTATTGCATTAGATTCATATAAGAACCTGGATTAGATCAGTTGATTAGATCTCTTTTGATTGGACTACATTAGTGAGGCATGAGTCAGGTTGGGTCTCCGCCCTCTTGCTGGATCTTATATAGACTGAGTACACACAGTGAGACACAGAGAATGGAAGCCACCAGTTTGATTCTGCCATGTGAGAAAAAGGAGAAAGGAAAGAGAGATGACTCCAGGTTTACTTACAGCTGCAGAAAGACAGAGAAGCCCTGAGAAGCTCAAGGAGAGAAGCCCAGAGAGAGATGCCTGATCACCCACAGCTGAGCTCAAGAAGAGACGCCCCAAGAGACTCAAGGAGATGAGGCACAGAGATATGCCTGATTGCCCACAGCTGAGCTTAAGAAGAAAGCCAAGAGGCACTATCTCACCACCTTGCCTCACCACTGTGGCAGGACATCAGGATCATCAGTAGCTGACTTTGGTGAGAAAACATCTTTGATGGTGCTTTGTTTTGGACATTTTTGCAGCTTCAGAACTGTAAGCTTTCACCCCAAATAAATCCCCTTAATAAAAACCAATCCATTTCTGGCGTTTTTGCATTGGCAGCGTTTGGCAAACTAATGTATGTACATATATCCTCTTGGTTCTGTTTCTCTGGAGAATCCTGTGTGTTACAGGAAAAGTATGTCTCTTCCATCTTTCCAGAAACAGAATTCACTAATAGGTGTTTTGATGACTAGACATGACCTTGCTTCATGGAAATGAAAATATCATTATTTACAAAATCTTCAAAAGAAATGAGTTTTGAAGACTATTGAAATTAACTCATCTACTTCAAGGGCATTCTTCTATTGAAATGGGATTTATAAAATAAGCATTAAGATTGGTTTGCAAGCTATCAGTATAAACATTTCCTTATGAAGGCTATTTAAACATCTTTTATCAAAGTGTTCTTTATGTTTCAATTATAAAGATAAAAATTTAATGCTAGGACAAAATATGTGGATTTTTTCTCATGTGCCAATGTGCTCCTCTCACTTAATATTGAGAATTAAATATCTCATTAAATTTCCATATTTCTTTTCCTGCAAGTCTGTTCAAACCAAAATTTTATTTTTAATTTCAATTTCTTTGCATGTCTTATATTTTTCTGGCATTAACTACTGATTCATTATCCTTTATTATATATTTCTTAGTTTTTGCTTTATGATTTTAATGTGTATATGGTAGTTTCAAAATAAACCATCTCAATTATTTTTTCTACAACAGATGAGGTATGAACACTGGAGCTTTCTGTATTTTATTTAGGAGGGACTTGGGGAAGGCAAGCTGGTTGAAAGGGTATAATGGGGGACTTCCTGGATTTGTAGAACTAGGACATTTTATTTGCTAAGATAGCTATTTTTTCTTCTTTTCTGTGGCTATGAGGAGGGAAATAGAGCCCCCTCCTCTCCTACCCACTGGTAGGTGCTATTATTGAATTTAAAGAGTAAAGAATAAAATATGGAGTAAGCTACATCTATTTATTGATTGATTCAGCAACTTATTTTTTTATTACATATTTGTTAATTCTTTTTTTAAAAAAATTATTTATTTAATTTATTTATTCCCCCCCACTCCCGCTTGTGCTCGCTGTGTTTTTCTGTGTCTGCTTGTCTCCCTTTGTTGTGTCATCTTGCTGCGCCAGTTCCCTGCACCGTGTGGGCCATCTTATCCTTCACCAGGAGGCCCAGGGAATCGAACCCAGGGCCTTCCATATGGTAAACAGGAGCCCAACCAATTGAGCCACAGCCATTACCCCAACAACTGTTATTGAATACATACCTAACATTGTTCTAGGTCCTGGGGAGTGGCATGCTTCTGCTCTGCTGGAGGTTCCAGTCTAGCAAATCAAGAGAGTATGTTATCTATGCTAAGAATAACATAACATCATCTTTTACAAGATTGTATAGGATTTGAAAAAGGTACCTGGAAAAAGAGAAAAACCATTAGTCATTAACCTGAAAGCTTAACTTTAGAAGAACCCATATTTTCCCCTCTAATTCCATAAACTCAAACTAATAGAAATTATTAGGTCATTAGAAGTGTCTCAGTATCTGTTTTAGCTGTGAGATAAAACAAACCAAAAATAAAGTAAAAAGCAATGAAGGAAATGAATTTCAGAGAATATGAAAATTATTTTCTGTTAATTTCTCTAAATTTGAGTACCTACTATTTCTTCTTGGGGTATTATTAGATGATGGAAAGAATCATAGCTGGACTTAGAGATCTACTCTACTACTTACCAGTGTGTTACTCTTGGCAGTTATTTAAGTTCTTTAATTTCCTATCAGTAAAATGATCATTGCATTACTTACCTAGCAGGATTTTGAGAAGCTATGCCAAGTTCCATTAAATTTGGATCATTAAAATCAGTTGTGAATCTGTTTCCTCTTCTTGCCCCCAGCCTTTCTACTCTATTCTAATAACTCCCTTTGTCAAAGCACAAGTTTAACAGGTTTTTAATGTTTTCAACATTCATGAAATTGAAAATAGCTTAGAAGCTTGTTTTCTGCAATTATATTTTGATAGTGCTAACTTACAGAGGAAAGCTATATATTACTTTAAGTGTTTGTAACTATTTTAAGAATATAAGAATTTCTCATAGAAAAAAAAGAAAAAAGCCATTTCAATAGTCAAAAAGATTTCTTTTTAATCTAGTAGAAGTGATTCCATACCCCAACATTTTACAAAGAGTAATGACTATTGCAGCCATAAAAAGTGGCTCAAAATTATACATGGCAAAAGCTAGAATGACTCCTCAATCTAATGTTCTCTTTTAACTCTTATTTATATTTCATTTCAAGTTAATAAATATATTTTTGTTTTTACCTATGATTAGAAACTTAATTCATAATGATATAAGGGAAAAAGGAAAAGAAAATGAGCAAATTATTTCATTACCAAGAGATAACTTATTTTGTAGTCTATATTCAACCCTATGTTTTAGTTACAGTGAAAATGACATAAAACTAATTGATAGCACATAATAATATAATGAGATCCACAGGTTTTTTAAAAATAGATCATACAAGGTGAATAAATGGCAATATGGTCAAACATAATTTAATATAAATTATCTATTAGGCAATGGGGATTCCTCAGAATGAGTCTAAGTATGCTCAACTATTATGGTATAGTTTAACCCAAAGATATTATTTAGGTTACCTAGAAAAATGAATGGACTGAGTATCCTTCAGGCAGTCCTCCTAGGAATATTATTGATGAATATTAGTGAATTTCCAAAAGTAGAGTCTAAGGTTAGACCTTTGACAATTTCTAGAGCAGGGGTTCTTAGCCAGGGGTCCACAGACCTCCAAGGGATCCGTGGAAAGATTTCAGGGGGGTCTATGAGCTTGAATTGAAAAAAAAATCAACTTATTATCTTTATTTTCTCTGACCTCTAATGGAAATCTAGCATTTCCTTCACTTATGAATGTATGAAATAAATTACAGTAGTATTCAATTCATATCAAAATACAGTTGTTGCAGTCTTGAAAAATCACTTACACTCATTCATACTTCGAAATTATGGTAGTTGTTATACCCGACGCTAGTTGAGTGTCATAAAACTATCTGCCGCTACATTCTGAGAAGGGGTCCATGGTTTTCACCTTACTGGCAAAGGGGTCTGTGGAACAAAAAAGGTTAAGAGCCCCTGTTCTAGAGTATAGATATTTAATATCTCTAATTAAGACTTGATTCATACACCTAAAACCATTAAATGATCTGGGGATTTTCTGGGGATTTACAGTGCAAGATGGTGCAGTAGATTGATAATGAGATACAGAATCTTTGGCCTTTTGATCACAAAGTGTCTTGTAAGCTAGCATGGTGGTGTCTGGAAGTAACACAGTCTGTTTTGTCTGTACTGGACCTTTTCGCTGTTTTACTAATGCAAAGTTGGTGAGATTGTTCTGTGGTATATCAGATGAACAGATGCTTTGTACTCTACTTCAAAGTCAATTGGGGTTGCTGCTGATTAACATGTGTCTCGATTTAAATAACTCCATATGATATACTCCCTAATATGTCAGCAATATGTTCATAGAAACAAATGACAAAGATTGAGGGGAAAAAAAGGATTAAGGCCCAGTAATTAGTAGTTTAGGGAAAATTTAGTTAGGCATTGTGTCAAATCCCAGTGTTTTGTATCTAGGATTAAGGATAAGAGCACATACCTCCAATATTATATAACCAAAAAGGGATCAGGTTTCCAATTTTCCAATTCTGAAAGCAAATATTCCATGACTAAATATTTAGCAAGAGAATGGTGCCTGGCACAGAAGTTGACAGAAATATTAAGTTACACATGGATGCAGCCTTCAAATATGAGGGAGGCAATAAACAATTTGGCAGCCAAGAATATTCTTGCTTTTCTTTGTATTCCCAGAACCTAAATAAGGTGGGAGTAATTACTGAATGAATGAATGAGTGCATGAATGAATGAATTCACTGTTATAATTTAAATTATATATTTAAATTTAAATATATATGTCCAAGGTTTCCACTATGGGATTTCACAAATGAGGGAGGTTAATGGAAGCTTGAGGATCAGAGATTTCTTGGAGAAGTGAAATAATAAATCTGATGAAGCATCTCTACTAGGTAAACAACTATAAGAAAGTGTTTGATTCACTTAGTTCTCTGTTATCTACAAGAATACAAAAGAATTATATATGATTCTATTTTAATTTATTTTCATGTAACTGAACTTTTTCTTCATCCATTCCTTAGTGGTAAAATACTATTGACCCCTGACTACTGTATGTTAAGACTGGGAAAACAGAGGAAGTAAAATTCTGATTATTTATCCCATTAGTTTGTATCTCTGATAGAAGTTGTGAGAGCAAAATTTAAAGTGAGTTCAGGATATAGTACTATAATTCAACTATTTGCTTTCCTTTTTAATATTATTTGTGATCATTGAGATTAACTTCCAATAATACTATAGTGGAAGTGTATTTATGAAAATAGAGTTTTGTGTATATACTTTTTTTTCATAACTCAGCCTATGATGCATGAAAGGGCAGAGACACTGTAAATGAGTTCTTATGTGCATATGGGTATGCTCTTACCACAAAATGTAACTGTCTGGAAGGGACACAGTGGAAAATAAGTATCACAAAAATTTTCACAATTTCCTTGACTAGTAGAACAAAATGTTAAACTTTGATTCAGCCCATCCTAACAAAATTTCATACTTTCCATTATCAACATTTAGTTTCTCTTCAAAATCAGTGATGAAAATGAATGTATGCAGGAAAGAAGAGTGCTTCATGTTTTTTCACAGGTTTTCCTGATAATAACTGCCTGTGTTTTCCCATTTAACCTTAGCTTCATCAGAGACGCTTCACCACTTCCACCGATCCATCCTACCAGAGGTCATAGGTCACAAAAATCCTACAGAAACAGGAAATCTGACTTCCGCAGTCCACTAACAAAACACAGAAACCTGTTTCCTCTACACATCTCAAATTGGCAAAGCGAGTCCTAGCAGAATCAGGGTGGAAGCAGCTGTCGAAGGGGATAGAAGGACTTTGTCCCCCAATTTCGCGTGAGTTTCCTTGTACTAAACTACTGCGATGAAGGGAGTAAGTCTATTTGTTCTGCTTTCCAGTTTATGGAGTGGGGGCATTGGAGATAACAGCACTATGCATTCTTGGAATACACCTCAGGATGAAAATTCGCAGAAGGTTACGACTTCTGCTTCAGTTCTTCTAAATAAAATACAACGACTCCAAATGCTCCCAACCACTCAGAACACGTCTGCTGAGATAGCCACAACTCCTGAGGCAAGAACTTCTGAAGAAAGGCTTCTAAAATCAACACTGCTTCCCTCAGAGATAAGTGTACCTGCTCAGGGTGTGAGAAACCAAACTCTCACACTCACAGAGAAAGCAGAAGAAGGAATGTTGAAGTTACACACTCTTGCCTTTCCAACTGAATCTAGCCTCAAGTTTAATTCTGGGGCAGAGTCAGTGGTCCTTTCCAACTCTACACTGAAATTTCTTCAGAGCTTTGCCAGAAAGTCAAATCAACAAGAGAGCTCCCTAAACTCAGCTGGCGGTATGAAAAATGGATCCACACGGGAATCATATCTCAGCAGAGGTGACAGCGGTAGAAGCCAAGGAACCAACTATCAAAAATCAAGTTTTGAAACAACTAGAGGAAAGTAAGGACCTTTTTTTTTTCTCTGACTATAAGTTGGATAAGATTGCAAAGTAATGATTAGATTATCTCACTCTCAGAAATTTTCATTTTCAAGATGAAATTAGATAGTGTTTATAATTTCACCATTTCAGTTAACTAACAGGGAATAGACAAGTATACAAAAAAAATTACAATTTTGCTACAATGTCACTTATATATTCATGTATAGAGATACTCTTACTTGTGATAGACACTACCAAATAATGTAGTACCACAGTGGTTGTTAGTTTATTTAATTCAACTCAAAAGTATGTTGATTGTACTCAGAAATACACCTATAAAGTGAAAGGAAAAAACTCAATAAATTTGGAACATGAACTGATTTAAAAAGTGTTAACAGCCTGGGGTTGTGGAAAGTATGCAGGTATTAAAGATCCAACCAAGCAGCCCTGGGTTGCAGTCTTGACTCCAGTACTATGGAGATCTGTGACTTTGAACAAGTCAGTTGATTTCCTTGAACCTCAGTTTCTTCATATGTAAAAGATAGACATGATACAGGTAATGCATATAAAAATATAAATTGCAGGCTTAGCATGAGAATTTAAGTTAATGAAATGTGGCTAGCATCATATTTCTCATAGGAAAGTTGCTCAACAAATAATATTTTACTAGTATTGATATTATATTGAATTATATTATCATCATGAGTGTGTGCATAAGAAAAGCTTATTTTTCAAAATGATATTGATTTAAAATTAGAGCAAATTCAATTTTAATTGTTGGAGTAAAAACAATAAGCCAAAGCTTAAAGAAGAATTATTAAAGAAGACTTTCAAATTAGGTAAAGACAGAAAAAAAAAAAAACTGTGAAAAATGCACATCAATTTTCTATTCATTAATGTATAGGATTATTTGGATGTTTGGAATTCTAGATGCTTGTTGTTACAAAACCTAAACTTTCAATTACCTTTTATTATAGGTAAAGCCAAATAATTTCAAGACACCAAACAATGACTTGAAAGCTTAATTGACTTAAACACATTACTAACAATATAATATAAATTCAAGTTAATAATAGTAACTAAGACCTACTATTTGAAAGGCATTACATTGAAGCTGTTGTTAATATAAAGATGAAGAAACACTGGGAAGGATACAAGTCTATCAATTCATATTTGTATATGCTTTATTATTCAAAACTGTAGGTCAGAGGTTATAGAAATTTTAAAAATAGGTAAGTCACAATTAAAAAAAAAATTAAAAAAAAAATAGGTAAGTAAATTGGATTTTAACTAAAAACTTGCTTATTGGAAATTGAATCAGTCTCAATTTACCATAAAGCAAGTGCTACAGATTACCATATGTTCAACTTGGGTTAGATAGATTTTGTCTGTAACAGACATATTAACAGACATGTATTAATCTTACTCATGTTATGAGACAACACAATGTTGTCTATTAAATAATGATAACGAATGCCATTTTTGAGAGCCTTTTCTAAATGATTTACATGTATCATTTCTATTCATTATAATTTCTTAGAATCTGTAATGGAATTTATTTTTTTATTTTACTGATTACGTACAACTCAGACACTCATAGAAAATGATTGTGAACTTTTCAGGGATGCTGAGGCTTTTTAATAGAATAGGAAATATAATCAAAGAACAAAGGAACAACGCAAATTAAAGTACCACTTAAATTTTACATATATGGAAAATGGCATATTGTTGTTTCATAATTACAAGTAGTAATCGATAGCTGGATAAATACTGGTTGTTAAATAAATGCAAGCTATATTTCTCCAAGGACCTCACTTTCAAAGCCTGGGAGCATTCCTTATTCAATGATTGTTTATAAATTGCTTGTCATGTCTCTTTCATTGTACTAGGCTCTGAAGAGACATAGAATTTAAAAACATAATAATAATTCCTGTCTCCAAGGAATGTGTTGTACGAAAAGTAAGCACTAGCATGCTTGGCCATCAGATTTCTAAGAATTCAATATGTGTTAGGAAACAAGCTATTCAAAGTGTAGGTTGCTGAGCAGATCTTGATTCCATGGAATTTCCAATAAAAATATTAAGTTTTAAATTCTTTAGATGGAAAATTACCAAGAAATTCTACAGCCTCAGGTTCTATAGAATTTGAAGTTTTCTTTTGGTGATTCTTTCCATTAAGTCCCAAACTTATTACTCATTGAATCATGCAAAGTAAAGCACTAGAAGTATATTTGATATTAGGGAAAACCTAGGTCTTTCTCTAATATAGTGCTGATGTAAAGAAGGTTTGGTAAGGTCAAAAGAAGTTTTTCATACTTTCATCTGATTAGCAAATAATAGTAATGGTATGAAATATAATATCAAACACTTACATGGAATTGTTTCTAGGACTATACTAAGAACTTTATATATATTCACTCATTTAATCATTACCAAACCCCATGAGGAAGTTACTGTTATTATCCCCTTACAGAGAGGTTAAGTATTTTACCTTTTGCACCTAATAATAACAATACATTCAGGAAGCCATTTAGGCTAAGTTAGGCTGTTCTAACTGCTCCTGTAGCTCTCTTTGGATTATTCTATTACTTATTGCATTTATAACAGTGTATTATAATTACACTGAACTTGTGATCTCCTTGAGTATAGGGACATATTTTCAGTGTTGGTTTATAGTAGGTGCACAATAAATATTTAATCAAATGATATAAAATTGGAGGATCAAAATATGAGTATAAAGAAGAATCCTTCAGAAATATTATTTCTCTTTTCTGAAAAAAAACCTCGTTGATCAGGGATAAACTCATTTTTGTTTTTCCTTCCTGTTCTTGGCAGTTTTATGATAATTCTTAGTAAAAGGAATATTTATGTCTATTACTGACTCTTTTCTACATGATTTTTTGGCATATTTTCTCTTATTTGCACTTTCTTTTTAGCACTGCAGGAGCTCCTAGCTGCCAACAGAGCTGTGGTTTCCTGTCTGGCAGAGCAGTTGTTGGTCAGTGACTTTGAAATAGGCAGGATAAAAGAAGAAATTAGGATTAATGCATTTATAGGTTGAACAAATATTTGTTGAGCATCTAATAGGTCTGGAGTAGTATGCTCATGCTGGGAGTAAAATGGTTATAAAAGCTCATTCATGGCCTGCCTTCATGGAACCTGTAGTCCAAAAGAAGGGTTGTGGGGAGGAAAATAATCACAAATATTGATGTTGATTCAAAAAGGGGCAGGCTCCTGAAAACCACCTTGTTACTCAAATGTGACCTCTCTCTAAACCAAACTCAGCAAATAAATGCACTACCTGCCTCCCTGCCCAATGTGGGAGGTGACTACCAGGGATGAGCTTCCCTGGCACTGAGGAATTAATACCAAGCACCACTCAGTGATGCATTTGGGAAAAGACTGTGACCAAAATACAGAAGAGTTTTTAAGGCTAAGAAATTTCAAAATGAGTAAGGAGTTCATTCCAATTTATGTATGTTTCAGGCAGATCTCACTAACTGCCACTGTGAACAAAGCTTCAAATAGGGATTCTCCTGAGGGCTCTCGAACCATCCAGACACTACACTATAGGCAAGGCACACAACCCAAATCCCTTGAAATCAGCACACTTTCCGTGTGCCTTACCTTGGAATATATGACAACCTATTTCCCCAATGTAACATAGTTAGACTCATTTATAATTTTCCTACACATGATTCTTCTACCCCTTTTATTTGAGCCTATAATTAGTACTATATCCATTAAATATATGTCTCAGAGACTTAAATCTTCTGGCTGTTCATATGGCGATTGAGCCCTGAATCTCAGAAGACTTGCAGCCAACACCTACACTCCAGTTCATCGGACTCACCCAGGGCAATAAACAAAATAATAATGATGGACAACCCCATCCAAAAAAACAGTATCTACACTACAAACAAAGCAGTTCCTCCCATCTGCCCTATAAGCTCTAAGCCCCGTCTCAATCTGAGGCAGAGCCGGCATCACCATCCCCAAATCCTCAAGGTTGAGGACTGAACAAACATAAGGGGGGAATACAAGCATGGACAAAGTAAATTTATTAATATTGTAGTAACAAAAGAACATGTAACTTTGAAATAAATATAGTGCTTACCAGAGGTTCTGAGGAGGGGGAGAGAATAACAGGTGGCACATAGGGCATTTTTAAGGCATTGGAATTAAGTGTAAACCATAATGTAAACTATAGACCTTGGTTAGTAGCAATGCTTCAATATTTATTCATCAATTGTACTAAACATACTACACTATTGTAAAATGTTATTAATAGGGGAAGGTTTTGGGGGAGGGGTTATATGGGAATCCCTTATACTTTCAATGTAACTTTTCTGTTATCTAAAACCTCTTTAAAAATAAAATTTATTATATATAGAGAGGGTAGGTATACTAAAAGAAGAATTTGAGAGTGTGTAATAGGATGAAGAGAAGAGCCTGGTAGTCACTAAGTAGTCCCTGAGAGGGTAATATGTGAAATGAGTCATGAAATAGATCCCAATGCTGCTTAACTTCTCCAATAGGTATCTCTAAATGGACTTAATTCCCACAATCTCCAAGCCCTGCAAACATACCTCAATCTTCACCATCCCAGTGAATATCTAGTTTCATCAATTAGAAACCGTAATCATCTCCTCCTTAATCTTTATTTAATGTATCTTGGTACCCAGTAACAAGTCTTCTTGGTACCTAGAAAGTATCTCAAATAGCTTTTAACCTCTCCACCTTCATTACCACCATGCCATTTCTAACCACCATTATCCACCACTAATCTCCTAACTGGTCTACATGCTTCCACTCCTGCCTGCTATAATCCATTCTGCACACAAATGTTGTATCTTTGAAATGTTAAGTCAGATGAATGCATTTCATTGTATCAAAGACTTCATCTATTGTAAGTGATACATTATTTTGAGTACTAATAAGAAAAGTTATTGTCAATTGAAGTATGACATCATGCTTTCTTGTCACTTAGAATTTTTAGATTTATTTCTCTCTTTTAGACTTGAACAGATATTTTAAGATCAGATATCACACTTTTGCAAATATTTAAAAGGAAAATATAAATGAAATAGACTGGGTAAGGTATTTCAATGACAATAACTACTCTCTGGCCCATAGTGACTGAATGATGCCATTAATTTCAAATGTTTTCTTGATTTCAGAGAGATGTATGTCTTAAAATCTGTGAAATATGGTATTTCTCTTGCTTGCTTAAAATCACTCAACAGATTTCCATTGCATTTAAATAAAATTATAAATCCTCACCATGACCCACAAGGTCTTGCTTAAAATGATCCTCGCCTACTTTTTTTTTTAATATATATTTTAAAAGATGCTTAGATGACATAAATGTTACACAAAAATTATAAGGATTTCAATGTTCCCCACCTCCCACACCTCCCACAACATCCCACGTAAACATCTTTCCTCAGTGTGGCATATCACCTGCAATGAATATACACATCCTGGGACTCTGCCACCAAGCATGGACCATAGTTCACATTATAGACCACACTCTCTCCCACACAGTTCTGCATGTTATATGCTAATGTAAAATGGCCTATATCTGTCATTGTAATGTCACTCAGGATAATTCCCAAGTCCTGAAAAAACACCTGTATTACAACTGCTTTTCCCTTTCCTGCCCCAAAGTGCCCAGTGGCCACTGG
>JAQZBX010003409.1:0-65334 GCA_029593785.1 Cabassous unicinctus
CAATATTTGTGCTTGGTTTGAACTTTCAGGCATTTAATTTTTGCCTCTTCATTCCACTTTACATTGACACAGTCAAAGAGAGTATCCACGTGTGTCTCCCGTATGCGACAGCACGAGGAAAGGCTGCCTGAAATCTTCCTTTCACTATTTTTGGGGAGAGGGGCAGTCACAGATCTTTTCTTGATGATATGCTTCAGTTAAAAAGGAAATTCTCTCCCAAATTTTATACTGTCCTAAAATACAATAAACATCTTTATTATTTGGTTTAACCTCAAGTATTTATTTCTGCTGCCAGCATGAGACAGCTTCTCGGTCTTTTGGTCACATGATTTCTTTTTTGATTCTCACTTTGTCTCCAAGTGTCAAAAAGATAATGGCAAGTTATTGGGGCTGACCTTCCTGCTTCCAAGTGTTTGCTGTAGTCACAGGGTAAGATGATCTTTCCGGCCCCTGCCAACCACAAGCTGAAGTGACCCCCACACGCTGGAATTCCCAGGAAATGAAAGTGTGAAGGTCATGCCTCAGCACAGACTGGCTAGGATAGGGTGCCTATGTGTTGGTTAATTTGCTTTTTATAATCTCAGAATTAAAGATACGTACAATTTATCCAGATTGAGCTTCTGACTCGGGATCAAAATAACAAAACTTCCACTGGGCTGGGTTTTCCTGAACTTCCTGTATGAACAGATCCATAGGAAACTGATGTCTAAGCTTAAAGATTTAAATTCTTAAACTCTAATTTCATTAGAAAGTATCAGACATGATGGCATTCAGCTAGCTGTCCTGCTGCAGAGGCAGGGCAATTGGGGGTGGGATTGACCAACAGTATCCTCCAGGGCTTTGCAGGCTGGAAATTCCTCAGTAATTTGGACCCTCTGTTCTCCCATTTTCCTCCGGTGGATAGAGTTCACAGGGTTAATGGATTCATACATGTGGATTAATTAAAGTTGGGAATTGGCCCCTGGTGTCAGAATGCTGGTGTTTCAATTTCAGCTACGGTGCTTAGTAACTGGGTTACACTTGGCAAGCTATTTATTTTTTCATTGACCTGGTTTCCTTATCTATAAAATGAGGGCAATA
Organism: Cabassous unicinctus; assembly: GCA_029593785.1. Classification (NCBI taxonomy): domain Eukaryota; kingdom Metazoa; phylum Chordata; class Mammalia; order Cingulata; family Chlamyphoridae; genus Cabassous; species Cabassous unicinctus. Next base: position 1,081 of record JAQZBX010003409.1, read on the forward strand.
GTAGAATCCTTTCGTAGGGCTAATATGAGAATTCAATGAGATAATACTCTTAAAAACACTTAGCTCAGTGCGTGGCACATTGTAATTGCTCTGTTTCTTTAAAAGTTTGCATGTATATCACAGTGAAAATGTTTGAACTCTACGTTGCACATTGATATTTGTGTGTGTGCGTGGGAGGAAGGGGAATTACAGTGAAAAGGCTGGGGCTTTGTAAAATTTGAGCTATCTTATGGTTTTCAGTGGAGCAATTCCTTTGAATGGTTGACCCCAGTGTTTTAGTTAAAGAAGATTCTATACGTGTTTAAAACATAAAATTTTCAATGCCTGCTGCTACTTGTTTTACCTAATCCACAACATGTTTCAGGGTTTATGCAGTAACAGGCCTTATGGGGCTTGCATCATGCCCCATAAAGGATAAGTACTCAAACATCAGAAGGAAATGAAGCCTAACAGTAATTCCTTGCCATTATAAAAAAATAACATCCCTATGTTTCTGAACCTATTTATAATGTATCCCTATGTTGACAATTTTGAGTGGGCAATTCACTTATAAATGAATTTATAATAATAAAAGTATGTTACTCTTATTTGTGCTATTCCTTGCACTATCCAAAGGGTTGTGTGTGTGTGTGTGTGTGTGTGAGAGAGAGAGAGAGAGAGAGAGAGAGAGAGAGAGAGAGAGAGAGAGAAGGAGGAGCTGTTCTCACTTCAGTTTTAGAAGAAAATAATCTGAGAAACAAAAGTTAGGCTGCTAGAGACTGCAACTCCAGCTTCAACTAGAACTGCAGCTCTCCTGGCTTTAAAGGGAGAAAGAGTTGCTTGTTTGTTCTGGTTTTGCAGAGAGTATTCCTCTTCTCCACTTCTGCTAGGCCTGTGGTGTGTCTCCTGAGACCCTCCTTCCTTCCCTTCTCCTGCCCTCCTTTGCTTTCCTTTACCTTCCCTTGGGTGTGTTTCTCTTTGTAATTGCAAACTGCATGGCATCTCCTTTGGATTAACTCCAAATATTTGGTTTCTTGAGCCAGTGTGAGACTGAATATAAATTTTCTGTCTCTCCTTATACCTTTATCCTTATATAAATGTTGCCCTGGAACAGACAGGAAGAGCTAATCAAGTTCTTTTTGTTTTGTACTTAAAAGAATTGGCTCAAAAATAAAATAGTCTAGGGGAGGAGAGTGATTTTTTTTAAGGTATAGGTAAAGTTCTGTGCTAGAATTTGATTTGAATTTTCAATATTGTAAGAACCCAGGCACGTCTGTATTTCATAGCAATTGCAAACGTGGTGTCATATGCTGTGAGTATCTGCTGGATTTCTTCTTGTATATTTACCATTTATGCATTCCGTGCTTCCATTCTTTGGTGCATTTAGGAGAACTCTTCTAGATGCATTCACTTAGGAGTTTTTCTGATGAATTATTTTTTAGAAGCTCTTACCTAGCCAATACTGTAATACAAACCTTACATTTTGTATAGTTTTCTCCCTTTAATTTATTAGGTTTCTTATTCAAAGACACTTGAAGTGCTAGGAGAAAAGAAAGATGTAGATAATATTATTGTCATTTTATAGATGTAAAAACCTTTCATTTTATGTAGAGACTTGCTATAACTTGAAGGCAAGCTATGAACTGAAGTCTTTTTATGAAGGTCATTTTCAGTAAAATTTAGAATTTTAAAGGAAGAGGTTAGTGAAAAATAATTGGATTATCATTACTTATTATTTTCTTGGCTTGTTCAAATTATTAGAGGCAGCATCTAAAAGGAATTTTTTTCACAAGAAAGACAAAGCATTCAGATTCTCAACATATTTTAAACTCTAAAGGCTGAAAATGGGAGCAAACCTAGAATGTTCAACATGTTTTAAGTCTTGAGTCAGATTTTTAGGAATAGGGGCAGAAGAATCTAGATGAGGATTCCTTTCTTCATGGGAAAACTGATAAGCTTCTGAGAGCAGAGACGAGTCTTTAATCATCCCCACTGATTATATGAAGGTAGGGGAGGAGGTTTCTTGGAGTAGCTATGTGTTCACCATCTTTGGGTGAGACTCTTGTGTTCCAGAGCCCAGGATTTTGTCACGTTTACTCTAATTTTATCAGTTTCCTCGGTTCAGTCAGAATCCACCGGCCAACTTTCATGCTCCCACGAATTTATAAAGAGGGGATCAGAAAGGGTTTAAGGCGGCCACCAAATTAACTTCCAGGAACTAATGAGGGGGCTGATTCTCCTCTAGTGGGTCTGCGTCAAAAATTTTGGGTGGAGGAAATGTAAACACTGCACTAAAACTTCAATGTGTCGTCATTCCACCCTTAATCCCACATCCTAGCTGCCACTCCTTGACCAGCTCATGTCCGTGCAAACTTTGATGCTTCAAACTGGCTCCCTGTAGATAATCACTCCCTACAGCCTATTTCCCCACCTTGGCTATCACATGTGGACTCATTAATCCATTTTGCCTGGCTCCTTGTAATGTCATGTTTTTGTCCATCTCTATGTGCTTTTTACCTCTCTTGTCCCCCTGTTTCATCTTCACTACCACACCTGGGGCCTGAGGCTAACATTTTTGCCCTGTCAGATCCTAGATCTCAGCTTCTCTGTTTGCACGAATGCATGCCCTAGAATTCCATATTCTCCTATCCGAGCTCCTCAAACCATGAGATTATGCCTATAGGGTGACAGTTTGTGCCATGGTTACTCAAAGACACTGGATACACGTGCATCATCTTTATGGGTTTTTCCCTCTATATGAAGATTTTGTTTGGAAAAAAACTTATTCTTCCATTAAAATAAATATAAGTTTATTGTGGAATGGCATTCACAATCCACATGGATAGATAGATAAATAGATAGATAGACAGACAGACAGACAGATAGATAGATAGATAGAATTCTTAAAGAAATTTTGTACTTGGGGTGGATGTTCTGGGCTCTACTCTCCAAATTTTGGGATGGGGTACAGGTGTGATATAAATTCATTGTCCTCTGACAATAGGGATAATTTCATGGAAAACTTTGAGAAGTAAGGTTAGTGTTGAGTCAATGTAACATTTTAATATATTTCCAGGTGTCTTCTCCAATTCTAAATCCCAACCCTTTCCCTCCTTTTAAAACTGAAGCAAGAGCTTTTATATGCATTGCCCTCAGGGTAGGGATGATATAGAAAGAAAAATAGATTCAAATTTGCAGCTTTGAGTTCTTCAATAGACTCTTATGGATCTATAGAAGACACTGCTGTCTTTGAAGCTATTAATTGCAATAACCAGGTGTTTGACGAAAAGATAGAAGTTATTTTGAATGTCAAAGTTTGACTTTCAATATTAAGCTTAGAGCCTTTGAGATTCAGCTTATAGAGCTGGGGATGGAGTGTGATAACTCAATTTTTCTTTATCTGTCCTAAAAGAAAAAAATGTCCAATCAGGTGATGGGAGAGTCTTGCTCAGAGCCTAGATATTGAAGAACACATCAGAAGAGGCCTCTTCTGCACTGCTGGGGTCCAATCTCCATGGGGTGGGATAAGAAAAGCAGCCTGATAAGTTTGCGGACCTGAAAGCACAGGGAAATTGGGTCCCACTCTCTGTCTTGGACTCTCAGAAGAGGCAGTCACTCAAGAGAAGAAATAGCATTGGGATATTCCATCAGCCTGCCTGAGACTTCCTTTGAGTCTCCCATGGTCCCTGAAGAGCAGTCAAAAATAAGTGGAATATTCTTCTGACCCAGAAAGGGACACCAAAGTGGCTGTGGGTGGGATGATGGGCATGGAGAGAACGATGCAAAAAATGACCCACCCAAGACTTATGACTAGAGAGCAGAGAGATATTTCTGAAGTGAGTTGGACTTCTGGTGGGCTTTGCAATGCAGAGTTACACAGCTCCCCTTACTTAAAGGTGGCAGAGATGTGGGTTTGCACCACAGTTTGCACAAAAACCACCCACAGTGACTTTTTTTTTCTGTAGTCACTGTCAGAGGCCAAGGTGGCTTCCTTCTCTGGCCCTCTAGCTTCACTCTGGCTTCACTGCATCTCCCAGACCTGACTCAACTCCTCTTGCAGGCTCAAGACCTGCGTTCTTCATCCAAATATTGGTCTCATATATACATGACTAGGCCTCTGCACTTAAAACCTGAGATGACACTGGCTTCCTCTCACCTGAAAGATCCTTTTAGCAACGCAGAACCTGAGCTAGGGACATGAAAATAAACTTCCATGAAATTCTTTGCATGCCCCTTTTCATGAAGGAAATGGCCCAGCCCTTGAGCTAAATTGACCTTGACCTAGGGTTTAAGTTTCTCACAGTACACATATGCACTGTGCATACAGTCTTTGGGGTACCAGTTTATGCTCACATGTAGTGGGTATAAATATTTCTCAAGCTATAAATTCAAGAGTGCAAAAATTATTTGAGGCCTTTTTTTCTTTATAACGGAAGTCACCATAGCTTAGAGGTTTCTAACCTGCAATGGATCTTGTCAACTCAAGGTAACTCACTTTTGCTTTAAAATTTAATTTTCTCTTGGTTAATGGCTCAGTTGTGCAGGCCTCTTCCTACCTTCCTTCTCTTTTTCTTCTTCTCATGGGCATCAGGGCTTAAGGGAGGCTTATTGAGAGCCTGACAATGGTGATAGTGGGAGCAACTGGGAAAAATACTCTTTTTTGCTGCCACAGGGGTGAACACAGGGGTGCCACAGGGGTGAACAGCCTACTAGGTCACGGACATTGGTCTCTGCTATGATCAATCTTTGAGATGCCTGTGGTCCCACCATAGTCTCCATGTCAGGTCCATGCTCTGTGACTTTTCCACCCCAACCTCAAGTCTTTGAGTTCAATGGTCTCACAGTGCTTCCAAAAGGTTCTTGGTTGAGAAGGGCCAGAGATTTTTGGATGCATTTCCTGGAACACTCGGGGGTAAGCAGGACTCTATGAACCTGTTCTTAGATTCATTGCCTAGATATAGTGATTCTGCCATTCTGAAGGTAGCTGAATACAAGATTTCTTCATAAGTTTGCTGTCTTCTGGGATAAACCCTGTAAAACCAACAATGGTATTTTCTGTTCAGAATTCCCTTTGATATTTTCTGGGGGTTTCTATTTTTTTGTCCTCCCAAATTGCGACTTGGCTCAGCAATGGGACTTGGCTCCTTTCAGAGATCCAAGTGGCAAGTAAAGACCTCCAGTCTTTTCTTTACCTCCCTCCCTCCCTTCCTTCCTTCCTTCGGTCCTCCCTCCCTCCCTCTCTCCCTTCCTTTTTTCTTTCTTTGTCAAAAACTGGTCTAGATTAGGAATATGGGGTAGGAATACAGATTTCATATGTTTTTCCCTAACCTTAGTCTTCTAGGCTTTGGCTCTTGTTAATTAATGAAAATCTTGAATTAAAACAACTGATTTATTCTATGAAATGCCTGGATTCTTAAAACCAAATCAATGGTTTACGAATTTGTTGTCTTTGCTAAAAATTGGTAAAATTTACCTGAAACTCAAAATCTAAGCGTTTGATTCATCTCTAGCTTGGAAGCAGTGCATCATGAAAACCTTTATGGGTGCTGGATAGCAGGGGGAAGTGTAGAGTTAAAAATAATGGGAAAAAAAGTATGCCATCCTTTTCCTTTGTCTTTTCTTAGCAGAGATACAGAAACCCCACTTACGGAATAGTCTGTGTACCCTGACTCCATTTATCTTTCCTTTTCCCAAACTGTGATTCAGCATGTAATCAGTTCCATAGCTTTGGATAGCTTCCTAGTTGTTATATGCTTAATCTGTAGCTCATGAAAGTCAAAAACAATTTTACTTCTGTGACCTTCACTGTGGTTACAATGATTTGTTTATGATTGACTAAATGGGAACTCTTTCTCTCTTTGATGGTATGATGGCAGCTTGGGCTGCTTTTTCTATATACAGAGCAGGACTTTCCACCCTGAAGTACTGGCAGAGCAAGGTAATTCAGCTTATTGCATAAGAATTTAGTGTATTCAAGGTAGTTACTGATTCTATATTTTTATTTCCTTCCCACTTTCTAGCCATTTAGTGACAGTGAGGGTGTCTGAATTCTTGGCTTGTGATTACCAATCATCTTTCCATCAAATCACACACATCTTTCAGAGTATGGTTTGTAAGACAGTGTCAAATTGTACACTGGGAAAGTTATTTCTAAATGGATGCTAATTGCTTCCTAGCTTTTCTGATAATTAATAAATGTTTGGGTTTTCAGGCAAAGGAAAACTTCTTTGCACAATTAAAAATATGGCTTGATCAAGAGATTACCCCCAAACACCTTGCTAAATAAGTTGTTAAGGCTGTAGAAGAAATGAAGCCACAGATACTTGAAAGCATCTGTATAATGTGCCAAGTGACACTGAAGAAAGATAAGTTACAGCAGGTTATCTAGGGATGAAAATTTCTTTGGTCTTAGGTAAAGACTAAGTAATAAGGGAAACTTTCTGTTTTGAAGTTGAAAAATATCAATATTTGAATATTTTAAGTCTGAACATTCAATTCAGTTGAAAACTTGGGCTGGAAGACAATTTTGGTCAAGGCACATTAATCTCTTTTAATTGATAGGTGGTAACACAGTAGTCATTTTTGTGTATATCTTGATGCATACATTGTGATTTGGATACACACTGTTGAACAGTTTGGCCAATTAGCTGTATTTGGTCTGACAGCTAATTCAGATTCTACAAGGTGTGAAACCACACGGAACATCATATGTTGGTTTTCTACCACAAGAATGCCTTTATCTTTGCAAATAAGATTTCCTTGACAATTTAAGGAGGAATCCCATTTTCCATGACATTTGTCTCTGGGGAGAGGATTTTGAAAGTAAAAATGATTTTAATATGCTTGTGCATCTGGACATAAAATTCCATAACTATGAGATGCATAATGAGATGGCTCCTAAAGGCAAGTTAAAACTGCAGCATTGAGCAGAAATTTTTCATTATCTATGAGTTAATTAATAATGCCATTTGGCACAGTTAGATGTGCAGAGAAAATAGTACAATAAGTAAGAATGCTTTCCTTTCCTTTAGCTTTTCAAGGCTGTTCAGGCTACTTTTAAATTGCTTACTAGGAATTAGCCTTACAGTGTAAGGGTCATACACTTGGAAAAACTAATTGGGATTCATTGTACTGCTGCTTTGCCACAGATGGCTTATATAGGGCATAATAAAATGCTAGACAAAAGCAGTGAGGTTATTTGGAAATCATTTTCATTGACTAGTTTTATAACAATATGATCCAGCTGATTTTCCTAAGGGCAAGATCCCCACCAGCGTGTATTCCTTAGGTAATTCAAAATTTTCTAGAAAAACTCAAAAATAATTTGCTATTTTAGTCTAAGACAAAATAAAATAGAAAGATTTTTTTCCTCCTTTATTGTATTATGTTAAAGACAGACTTGTTAGGAAACAAATTAGAAAACAAAGCTGATTCATAGCTGTGTATGCACTTGTCAAATCTTTTAATACCTTCCTGCTTTCTTCCTAAACTTTAACAGTATTTTTCAAAGTGTGATCCACAGAAAATCTGCTAGAGTTGATAAATACTCACATTTACTATCGAATTTGAAGTAAAACTGCTATATTCAAACTGGTTTTAATGAAAACTCATGTTTACCATCTACTTTTAAGTAAAACTACTGTATTTAGAATCGCTATAAAGAAAACTCATGTATGGAAAGCTATTTTAAAAATTTTGTGTTAAAGTTAGTTTAAATGAAAACTCGTATGTATGATCTAATTTGGGAGAAAACTGCTATATTCAAGCTCATTTTTATGAATACTAATATGTACAACTAGTTTTAAGATTCATACTGTCAATATGCTCTGGGGGGAAAAAAGATTCTGTGATCCAATAGGTTTGGGAAACTCTGGATACTTTTCCATCTTGTCAGAGTTCCTCAATGAATGATAAACATACTAAGATGTTATGCAGTAACCCATGGGTTATTTAACCATGAAAATCTCTTTGAGTAACACTTATCAATGGAACCCATTTTGGAAAATATGAATTCAAAACAAACTTATGCTCTAGAAATTATGCCCCAGTATTACATACTGGGAAATGAAGGTGTTGAGAAATTCAGTAACTTGCCTGAGTCATTTAGCCTGTGGCTATATTAGAAATTGAACTTAAGCTTGGCTGATTTAAAAAATGTTCTTCTGATTCTAGAGTCTATGATTCCAAGTCATTAATTCTTTAATATTTATTTCTTTCTAAGTAAAGCTGAAATAAGCTGGTTTAGAGGATCAAATGTAATACTGTATGTGAAAACATTTTGAAAACCATAAAATAGTATATAGATATCATAATTAGGTAGTATATTGTATAAAGTAGAATATAAATATTATTTTTTGAAAGGATCATTTTCTCCAAATCTCTGAATTTCATTTTTTTCTGAGTTTCATTTTAAAAGTATGATCTCTTATTGGTATACATAAGTTAATACCAATTTATGGTATTAAGTCCATAAATTGTCTATACATCATCGATCACCCTTGAATTTTTTTGGTAGCAGTAAGTAAAATTTATTAAATAGTCCATGGGAAAGTAAACTTATGTAATTTGTGGTTTCTATATACTAAATCAATGAAATATGAAAGTAAGAATATTATAGTATTTATCCCAACATCTCGTTCCATTGATTATGAAGATGTGAACTCTGACCTAAGGCAAATGGGATGTTGCTTTTACTTTAATAACAGTAAGTAAATGTTAGCATAATTTATAGATATATTTTCTTAGGAATACATTTATTAAAAGGAGAAAGCAAGGCAGAGAAATGATCAGGGCAAGAGTCAACTTTCTTGAACATACTTTACTGGGAAACAGAATTCATTGGAGAGACCCGTGTTTCCAAAATTGGAACCTATTTTAAACTAAGCAAAGAGAAGGCAAAATACTACATGTTTGCACAGATGGCATATCTCTGCTTCTGAGGAATGTGTTTTGGGGGATCACTTCGTGTGTCAAAAGGTAATCCCATTGAGGAGAGCAAAGACCAACTGATTCCATACTGAGGTAAGATGAAAGACATCTTCTGTTCCCCTAGTCACGGTGAAGAGAAATAAGCCCGGAGGGACGAGCAGACATCTTCCGTCACAACAAATTAAGTATGCAGTTGGCTCTCCATGTCAGCAAGCTGAGTTAGAGTGGGAATTATTTACAGCACTTTGAATGCAGGTGGAAAATAAATCTATAGGGATCTGTAACTAATGTGTATGGAAATTCTTTCCTCTATTTTCTCCTCCTTGCCCTTCTATCCCCACACACTTGGAATGATTAGTAATGGTGAAGGATCCAGAGAAATGAGTGTCAAAGCGGCAATTCTCAGGAAAGATTGCTCCAAGAACAACTACTTTATCCTGGGTGAGTGGGAAGGGAATGAAATAACATCTCGTGAAAAGATGTTCATCAATGCAAAGAGTGAGGGAGAGTGACTGGTGAATAGAAGATGCTATGAATTTCAGTTCATAGCTCAGGACTTTGCTTGGAGCTTGAAGAAAATAATATATAGCTTGAAAAAAAAATCACAGTTCTTTAGAGACTCTGGGCATACTATTCATCTGAACCTACAGAAGATTGTTAAGCTCTACAAGTAAATGTGATTTGAGAGCCTGGAGTTAATGAATTTCTACCCTGGAATCTCTTCTTGACCGCCTGTGCCTCTGTGAGTGATGTTTTACTTAGCTGAGCCTCTTCTGTGACATCTAAGGCTTCAAGTTTAGCTTACACTGCAGTCCATAAAAGAAACAAAGTCTTGCTTGCAAAAGAAATAGAAAAATGAGTAAATCAGTAGTTAAAATGAATGTTTAAATAAAACTTTAAATCAAATGAAGGTGGTAATTATGAGAAGCACATTAAAGCAGATCATATACAAGCTTTTATTTTTTCAAATTAGTTGCATACAACAAGACACCTCAAGAGAATGTTGAAAGTTAAAACAAAGTCCATTCTCCCTTTTAATTGAAGACAGCTTTCTCTAACAAGGTCTAGGAAAGGAGTGCTCAGTGTTCTCACAGCTGCCTTGTAACTCTGGAGAAGACTTTCACAATGATAGGAAAAGTCAGCCATCCCCAGATTTGGGGATTAAGGAGCATTTCTACTTAAAGAAAGTGGGACTAATGTCAGATTATTAATCAGAACCATCTACATAATTTGTGGGGCCCAGTGCAACATGAAAATATGAGATATTTTGTTTAAAAAATATCAAGAATTTCAAGAGTGTCAACAGTTGTGTATGATATTCATAGGATGGGATCTTGAAATGCCATTTGAATGGGTGGTCCAATGTATTACAATGGTAAGAGCTTTGTGCTATGTTTATTGTAATATTGTAATATGCTTAGGAAGGAATTATTTTAAATTAGAATCATCTTTTTCAGAAGACGATAAACTCCTGGTGTGATTGCCTTTAAAAATTAAATCAATAGGCGAACAAATGGTTAACTGTTGAAATCATTCTATATCTTAAATACAGTATTGGAAAACAAAGTCTCTAATATATTCTATTGTCATTTTGTATTGTTTCTTATATTTCTGTTGAATTATAGACAATTTTTGAGTGAGTTATCCTTTTACAAATCATACTTTGTTAGAAGTAAATGCTCAATTTCAAAATATTTCTATATCTTTCTATAAATTGTTTTGTGTTACTACATGAGCTCAGCATCTACACTTAAGGAATGGATCATTTCTCTCAAAGTTCTTTTTATATCTTTTCCAATTTTGGATTTATTTCTTTCATCAATATATCTAGGGTTTCTATCTTAAGAGCAAATAAATGTTCAAGAAATTAACCGAGTTTGGAATTTCTGCAAAGTCATTCCAAGTAGTGCTAATTGGATTTAGTGTATAAGGCACTTCCTTCTTCTCATTAATAAATGATGAAGCTGCAATGCCAGCGGCACCTGGCAGGGATTCAATAGCTCTTTGCTCGAACTCAGAAATGGCTTTTTTTGGCATCAAATTCAATAGATTGTTACAAAAAATGGCAAATATCCTTTAAAAACCCAAACTTAAGAAACAAACTAAAATCTACCCAGGCCTAGAAAGAGATGACTCACCTGTTCAATATCATTGTTCTTCCTTGATTTGTATATAAATTCTCCAATGGCTACAAAAACAGAAAGGACCAGCCCAGCAGCCAGAACAATGAAGATGCCCCCAATATTTTCAACTCCCAGAGCACTGGCCTCTTTGCTTTCTTCCTCAGGGCAGCCATTTCCTCTCCACCACTTCTCCTTCATCATATGGAGCTTCCCCTCCTCTTGCAATTGAAGGATAGCAATAGTAATTTTATCCCGGTAAGGAGAGCCTGTAAAGAAGGTCATTTGGATATTGGTGACCAAATGGATGGAGAAGGTGGCAAGAAGTATTATTGTTTTGTAGGTAAGTATTTTATGGTTGCTATGAAACCCAAATTGAAAAGTCATCTAGCAAAAGACAGAAAAGTTCAGCCCTGTATTTTAAAGGCTCTGAGTAATGGGAAAAGGGGTAGCTGACATTTTGTTATTAACACTGGCCCTGGCTGTCAGTTCCTTTTAAATAAAGAAAAGCTAAGCTAGTAAATCAGTGTCATTCCTCTGCCTTCTGATGGGCTCTTTATGAGCCTTTTTCAATTTTAAGGAGTTTTGTCATTTAGATTCTATGTTTTCTGGGTTGTTTTGCATTGTGACAGAGCCTGGAGAGATATTCACCAGAGCCATTTTCTCTTTTTCATAAGTGAGTAGATAGACATTTCCCAGCTCCCTCTTACAGTTCAGTGTGGTCATGTGGCTGATTTCTAGGCAATCTAGTGGGAGCTGATGTGATGTATGAATTCCAGGCTTGGATCATATATCCTCCAACATGATTCTCTACTCTTATCTCTCTCCTTGTCCTCAAATACACAGCTGGAAGTAAATGATTCCAAGTCACTATGGATGATGGTGCCTCCAAATAGAAGGAGACTGGATCCCAGGAAGACTGTATGAAGCAGAGCCTCTCTAAGAAACCACATTGAACTGTGACAAGAGCAAAAAGTGAACTTTTACTGTGTAAGCCAGTGAAAATTTGCTGGCGTTTTTTATAGAAGTTAGTTTACCCTGACCAATACACTTTGTTAAGATAAACTTAAGGGTAGTTTTTGAATAATACAAAGACTCTATAAAATTCAGTTAGGCTTGTAAAATTTGCAAGGAAGTCACTGATATAATTTACACTCTATCTTTTTTTAAGAAAAATTTATTTTTTAATTTTTTAAAAGATACTTCAATTACACAAATGTTACACACACAAAAATAGGGATTCCCATAGGCTCCGCTCCCCACACCTCACACAGTCTCCCACATAAACAACATCCTTCATTAGTGTGGCACATTCATTGCAATTGATAAACACATCCTGGGGCATTGGCTCTTAGCATGGACCTTAGTTCACATTGTAGTTTACACTCTCTCCCACACAATTCTGCAGGCTATGGGAAGATATATAATGGCCTATATCCATCATTGCAATGCCATTCAGGAAGATTCCCAAATCCAGAAAAAGTCCCCACATTACACTTGTCTTTCCCTCCCCCAGCCCCCAGAGCCTCCAGTGGCCACTGCCTCCATATCAATGCTGCAATTTCTTCCATTGCTAGAATCACAACAAGTCTTTAGTATAATACCAGTGAGTCCACTCTAGTTCATAGTTCATTCCCCAATCCTGAGGATTCTGGGATGGTGATATCCACTCCACCTTTATTTGAGAAGGGGCTTCGATCACATACAGCCGGTGGATGGGACTCTCTTGCTTGCAGTTGTAGGCTCTCTTATTTCCTTGGTATGGTGTTTGTCAATCCTCACTTCCTTGTTAGTTGACCTGGGTGAGTCAAATGAACTGGAGAATAGGTGTTGCAACTCTGCTGAGGCTCAGGGCCCAGCTGGTACATGGACAGCCCAAAGAGTCAAATCTCTTGGATGTATACCTTCCAACTCCAGGACAAAGTATAGGTTCAAATAGAAGGAACAGATGAACCATGTGTAGGGAAGCATAACTGAGTCCAACTCTGTCACTCTCAAGAGCACAAACTCCAAAGTAGGGCCCACTGGCAAGGCACCAAACTCCAGAGCTATCTGCCCTGACCATAGGACCTAGGTGTCTCCAGAGCACTCAGGAACCCCACTATTTCGGGTATCCACTTTGGCAGTCTATGACATCTTGCTGAGATGTGCATAAGCTTTACCTCTGGGATGACCTCCTGACTTACTTTGAAGTCTCTTAGCCATATAAACTCATTTGTCTTTACTTTTCCCCCCTTTTATTCGAGGTCTTTTTCCAGTTGCATTGCTAGTTGGTGCTTGGTAGTAATCCCTCGGTGCCAGGGAGGCTCATCCCTGGGAGTCATGTCCAATGTTGGGGGTAAGGTAATGCATTTATATGCTGAGTTTGGCTTAGAGAGAGGCCACATTTGAGCAACAAGGAGGCTTTCAGGAGGCAACTCTTAGGCACTCCACAACAATACGCTAAGTTTCAATTTCAAGAGCAAAGGCTCACAAGCATAGTTGTCAATATCAACGGCCCACCAATGTACCATCCTCCTTCACCAGTCATTGCCCCTGCACTTGGGGGACAGTAGCTGCTCCATTAAAGAATGTGACAGAGCTCTCCAGGATGAAAATTCAATATTCTATTGATTATTGTGTGAATCTCCACCCACTGTGAAAATACCCCATGAACATTGAACACATTTATATACCTTATATGTACGTCCAGGTGAACTTCTTCCCATGTATTCTCCATCACTGACACCCCACACCAATGATCCTCCCCTGCCCCAGTTGTAACCCTTCTGTGATCTAAAACTTCTTAAAAAATGAAACCAATAAAATAGCCAAAACAATTAATAGGAAAATGAAATAATAATGGTAGGTTTAAATATAAGAAATAAAATACATGTACTCTATCTTTTAATAATGTCATTGAAGTTCAATTTTGTTAGGATTAGAAAGCACCGATATCTGTCTGAAGCTACAACTCTCTCAATATTGGGTTCCTATGTTGATCAATGCAAAGGAAGAGTCAAGTAGATGGTAAGATTCTATCAGTTTCTTCTTGGATGCTAAGAATTTTGTTAACAATTCTTCTACTCAGTAGAAAACTATAAACCCTTGGCTCTTTCTGTTTGCCAATTTTAACATCATTTTTGGTAGAGGCAAATTTTAAAATGTGGCATCTTAAAACTAGAAGAGATTTTAGGAATAATATAATCCAGTCCACTTATTTTAGAATTGAAGAGACTTAAGCCTTGAAAGTATGAGTGAAACTAATAGCTATTGGCAAAACTAAGCATCAAATCCAGTTTTCCTTACTTCTGTTCCAGAATTATTTCCATGAAAGCATTTCTCCTCCCACACCTGACTTATGTTTTATGACATGGCTTATGTTAACAAAAGCAGAAAGTTTACATTGGTAGCCTTTATGTTTCTTTTCTTTTTGGTCCCCTCTGAAGATTTCCTCAAGCAATTGTCAGCACTTAAAATCAAGTTTAAACAAAGAGCAAAATGCTTTGGAATTAGCTTGTGGCTTGTCAATTAATAATATGGATTTTTGGTGAGATAATGGCTCTTTAGGCCAAATGAAATGGTAGTGGCTGCTTGTTAAACACACTAGACTAATAGTGTCAATATTAGCACCATTAATATACCCGTAGTGTGTGAGCAATTAAGTGAACCAGGAGAGCTCTGCTTAAATGTTCGTGAAAGTGCTTTAAAGTGCTTAAAAATGATTCTTACGATAGCGGTTGCAGCAGTAATCATAGCAGGTAAACACTATGGGCGTTCAACAAACGTTGACTGATGTTCTCCTTCTGCCTTCAGGCTGCACAATACCTAAAACATTTCAGACAGATGGGAATCCGATCTCTTTTTAAACCTGGTCTCTGAGGAAGGTAATTTCCAGCATCCCTGTAACCTGTTTAAGCCTTAACAGCTCTCATTCTCTTGAAGTTTTATTTTAAATCCCTCAGGATGTGCATTTCCAGAGCTTCTGTCCTGAGAGTTTCTAAGAAGAATCATCTTCAATTTTGAGTAGTTGCTGAGCTGACTTTGCCAATCTTCCATGATGGGAAAGAGTTTGGACCCCTGAGGAAGTCAGTGAGGGCAAACGCAGGAGTATGCACAGAATTTTTTTTAATAATCTGAGTTTATTTTAGCTCCAATCTTTGTTGTTGTTTCTTAAATGGACTGAATGACATTGGAAGTGATTTATTTCAAGTCACTTGAAAAAATATATATGTATACACACAGATCTTTCTGAATAGCAACTGATCTTTCTTAAAGAGTCAATTCATCATAGAAGAAACATCTCACAAATTTACCCAACAGCTGTATTCCCAATGGATGTATTCTCTCTGAGGTCTGCCATCTGTTCCAATTATTCCTTCATTGTTTTTGGTTTAAAAGCATGACAGGTTTATAACCACTATGAAAAATTCCTGGAGTGTATTTCTTTTCATCTAGGGAGGGGGGACGGCTCTTCAACTTTGGAACTTTTATGTCAGAGTATTTGTGAGGTTGTAAAAAGTAGACTGAACTGGTACATTTTGAACTTTCTCTATCACATTATATAAAATGTAGTGATACTTATCACAGACTCAGCCCCATTCGTATGAAAATTGAGTGGTTTTCAAAGTGTTACACTGATTTGAGTGTGTCGCAGAAAGGGGCCCCTTGCTCCCCAAGTATCAACCCAATATACTCACTATAATAGGAGAAATGTTTAACTTTAGAGATACGTTCCTTTCTGTAGAAAAAACACCATTAGAAGCCTCGAGTTAAAGTCCAAATACTCTGAGGAGGAGTGGGATACATATTGTTATTTTCTAGCATTATCACCAGATAGGAAATTTGGTGGGGTAGGAGGGGTGGTGGAGGTGGAGTTGGTGGTGGAGGTGGAGTTGGGAGTGGAGGATGGAATGCTAAAGTTTCAGTGTTTTGACTTTATAATTTATTCTAAAGATGATTCTGTCCTACTAAGCAACTACAGTTTTTCCTTTGAGAAGATGCAGCAGAGTATAATACAATAAATCCTGATAATTTGATTCTGAAAAGATTCAGGTAAAGGTACCCACTCCTGGTGTTCTTTTCTGACTTATGGCCCATCTAACTGAAGTGAACAGTGGTGGGATATAAATAATAGCATCTGGTTAACTCCCCCCATTCCTATTCTCTAAAAGGAGGTGACAAAGCTTGGTTAGGGAGATAGGGCATTGTTTTAAAATAAAAAAGAGATATGGTTTCCTTTCAGTTAGTGTCTAACAATCCCTCCAAGATCCTACAGAACTTGCTGACTAAATTATGAAAGCCTACCACATGGGGAAAAAGTATATTTCAATAGTAGTATTTGCATCCTCATCAGGAAAAGTTATTAAAAATTAAAGGGGAAGAAGGTAGCTTAGGTCCACTAGTCAATCATTTTGTAGCACATTTAAGTAGAGGTCATAAATGATAAAAATATTGCAAAAAGTAAATTCCTTCATTACAAATATTTCTAATACCATATAGTAGGGAGACTAAATGGTTGTGTCTTCATGGTGAGAAGTGAAGAGAATTGACCCTTTTCTGGTTGATAAAACTAGTATTGATAAAAAGTTGAATATAGATTACACAGAACTTTAAAAAATGAATTAATTGCCAAATTAAAACATTAGGAAAGTTCACCTAAACTCTGGATTTAGATTGGTTCATGAAAAATAGAATATCTGACAACCATGTGCCCAAATTCCCACATGGATCCAGTTGACTAATCTAAATGGCAGCTGCCCCCTTTAGATAAGTGACGTGGTCTCCAGTTCTCCATGGTTGCCACCATTCCCTATTGTCTCCTCAAGCAAACAAGCTTTACTCAGTTAAGATCTCTGATAAGATTCTGTAAGCATTTGAGTTTCTGATGCCTGCCTGAGGTTGAAGATCAAAAGGCCTACTCTCTTTCAAACAACAAATATAACAATACAAACAAACCCAATCTACCTTGGGTCCTGGCTTGACTGCAACTACAATTTCTGCTTATTGGACTAGCGCAGTGGTTTAAGCAGGCCAAGGATTCCTCTCCTCTGGAGTGCTGACCAGCTAATTACCAATGTCCCACTTGAGATGAGCAGATTGTCACCACACCATAAGCTTATACAACATAGATTTTTATAGAGAAGGAAACAGTGTAAGACAGTTCTATAGTCAAAGGGCAATTATTGACATGTGAGATCTTCCCACATGGGTCTGTATGCCTAAAAGGTAACAAAATCCTTAGGGAGATGAGTGTTACAGAATCAGGGAATAGAATTATTTGGAGGTTTTAGATAGCTATTGTTGATTGAATCTAGCATATTGTATGATCAAAATATAATTATATAATTTCATCTTTATCTTTCTTCTTTTGAAAGATATAGCTTTGTTTTTCTATCTATTGACATGGAACATTTGTCCTCTAACTTTTTTCATCTATATGCCAATTAATTTTCTTTTATTCTAATATAAAATAGAAAACTATGTAGGTCATTTATAGGTATTGAAAAAATGCAAAGGGTGGTAAATAGGAAGATCATCTTTTTAAGATATTTGTTTGGAGTAAAATAAAATCTATGTACTCTTAAACAGTTATATAGTAGTAGAGCTTGGAAGAAACACTGGCTGAACATTTATTGGGTTAAATATATGAGACTTTTCAATTCAGACCATGCCTCTGATATGCATTTATTTCCCACATTTATTAGTCTCCTAAAGATGTTGCAGAGCATCTCAGAATCTAGAGTAAAGAACTCTGAGTCTATTCTCTTTTCTGTACTTTGTAATCAACATTGCCCATGTCAATCCTGGCTAATTCCTTGCCACTCTTACCAATAGGTGTTCCCACTCCATAACCTTTGGAGTCAATGAGTCCCCCGATCTGAGTGAGGTTGCAGTTTCTCTGAGTCACATACTCGATGCTGGTGGATTCCATCAGCAGGGCATAGTCAGTTGTGAGCACTCGTTGGATCCCCTCGTCACTGTTTTTCACCAGGGCTGTCTGCTGCCTACTGCTCATGAAAGCCCACATTTTTTCATAGGTAGATATCTTTGATTTCTGCAAAGAAAGAAAGCAAACCCATTGGCAGAAGGGTACTGAAAAAATGTGTCTTAAAACCATTCAAACCCCAGTGGATTAAGTAGTCTAGGGAAGAAAAACTCTGCGCGTGGGAAACCTAGATCCATGATCCTAGAACACCAGTTTGGTATTGAAAAGAGCTCATTCTACATCAAAGTACTTGGAAGCATTGAGGTTGCTAGTGAGAAAAAGGAGTCCTTGTCTTCGTTGGCTCAAGGTCCTTTCATTGATTTCAGTTAGAGAAGAAATAACATTGGTATCAGCAACAGCATTTGCCTAATGAACTACAGCCACTTAAGAACAAAGCATTACGACCCACTGGGCCAAGAGGCACCTAGCTCACTCCCAGACTCTACTCATTTACCCCATTGCCCTTCAGTCACTCAACTTCAACAGGCATTGTTTTATTGTTTTCTGGTATGTAAGTTTCAATATCCCATCCAGTCTTCCTTTGCTGGGTACAGTCCTGGATAAATCACTGCTGTCTCTGCATTAGTTTTGAAAGAACTGTCATCCTCTCTTATCTTTTCTGGAAAAACTAGAACAGAAATGTTCTTCTCAAATTATAATTTGAATTAGAAAAATCTTCAGACTGTATTTGTATGCCTTTTTATGCATATATTCATTTTTTTACTGCAATCATATTTTAGATAACGAGCACTGCATATATCATTTCAAAGTGTTCTATGACTTTTGTCTTTTCCCTTATTCTTCATATTTTTGAGAGATTTTTGAACAATGAATCATGTGGATATATATTTGATATATATTATCTGTGCATCTATATATACATACCGTTATCTCATTATCTTTCTCTCTTCGCTAAAATATAGCAAGTTTTTGTAATGCTTAGATAGGAATTTTCCATTCCTTGGAATAGTGGTCTATGATTAGACATGTTACGTTTTACCCTGCAATTTCCGTAATTCTAAATTTTTCCTGAATTTGTTTCCACTTGCATTAACCCATTTATTCCAAAGATAAAAAAGAAATAACAGGAATTGCTGATATTTTCAATAACCCCACCTCTCACACATATGGAGCCCAGACACATTAGACAGCTTCCTTGGCAGGTACAGGGTCTATCACCTTAGGAGTACGGAGAAGCTTAAAACATGATTTGGCCATAAGAAATAAATGGCCTACCTGTTGAGCCAACTCCAGTGTGGTTATTCATGCCCAAGTGTTCCCAGGGGCTCATTCAGTTTCTAACTCTATTTAAGACCTAGGTTAATGCTGTAAGCTTTTGAGTTAGGAGAGGACAGATGGTTTTATTTTGGATGGTTAGGCATTTGAAGAGCCCCCTGAGAAAGGTCTTGTGAAACAAACAACAATTTAATAAACAATACTTTACAGATATTGGTATTTTATGAGACCCGTTATTTCACAATTAGGCCCCTGTGAGTTACTCCTCAATCCCAGAAACATCTAACAGTTGTAGCTCATGTCACCATGAGAAAAACATGTTTTTGAGATGATTTGTTCTGTGATTTCAGCCTCAAAAAGTCTGATAATGCTAAATTTATAATAAAGAGCTACTCTTACAAGTACAGGAAAACCATTCCATCTTATGGCAGTAAATTCATAGCTGGGAAAATAACTTCTCCTTTCAGAGAACTTCTTTAAGGGAAAACAATTTCCTTAGAATTATGAAAATTTAAAGTTGTCAGAGACTTTAGAGATTGGTTAATTCAAATTGCAGCTTTCACAGAAGAGGAAATTTTGATACAGAAAGTTTGGAGACTTTATGAATTCACAAACTAGTTAGTACTCAGAATCCTGCCATGTAATTCAATGCTCTTTCCACTGTACCTGATGGTTTGGAGGAGGTGGATATCTATACGACCAAAATTCATCTGAGAATGATTTCAATACCATTTAATCTTCCTGTTAAACTATAGCCTATATTGATGGACTTATATATATTCCTCTGAGACAGTTTACTATTTGGTCTCATGTTAATACAAAGTAAGAGATACCCTTGCTCTAAAGAATTCCATGGAACATCTACTTTTTTCACCATAGTTATACTTCATTAGATGGAATGATGTAAATAGTTAGAAAACTGAAATTTTGGTCCATGGAAGTTGAGGACAATAAAAAAAAAAGATGGTCAATTTATCCAAGGTTAACAGACAAAAGGTCAGGAATCCTTGAAGTCATCCAGAGAATTGAATGACATGGAAGGGGATGAAATGATTCAACTCAAAACTTACACAGATGCTATTGAGCCCCTACCAGGTGTGCGTCTCAAATTATCTGTGGTGAAGGACTTAATTTTTTCTACTCATGGCAGACCTATTTGTGGTCCCACTCACTTGACTAACATACAGCTCTTGTCACATGAACTCACCATGTGAGTTTTCAAGAGCACGCAAAGAGGTCTAAATTATTCTATGAGAAGTATTCCCTGATCATGCACTTGATGCCGCCACAATATCAAATAGCCACAAACTTTCTAATGTCTTACTCTCATTTTCTTTCTTTATCTCATCACAGCTTGGTAATAGTTTCTTGAGCCAGAAAGTCTACACATTTGAAGTAACCCTGTTCTATGGAGCCAGCAGTTATGAATTTAAATCCAACCACATCCACTTCCTACTTCTTTGGGTAGAAGAAGATAGTCCTTTGCCGGAGCTCCCCGAGAAGTTAGAGGGCAAGTCCAACTAGCTTGGATCTCTGAGGAATTTTGAAGGTACAAACTCTCTTTAAGAAAAGAATCACTTGCTAAAAGACTTGGTCAGGTCGAAGGTATGAGAAGCATTCTAAGTTCCATTTACTCCTTGCTCTTCTCCAACGTAATAATGGTGAACAACGTGACAGAGAAAGACACTTTTGCTTTCATTTAAGGTTCTCTCTTATCATTTAGAAAGTTTGCTGCTACGGGGCTCCATCGTTTCCCACATCTAGAATTATAGACAATCTGAGATACTAAGGAAATTAGAGTTCACAGGTAGACCCAAAATATGGATATGAAGTAATTTTTTTTATTAGAGAAGTTGTGAGTTTACAAAACAGTCATGCATAAAATACATGATTCATGTATACCACCCCACCACCAATAACTTGCATTGGTGTGGAACATGTGTTACTTTTGATGATAACCTTTTTTATAATTGTACAATTTTTTGTTACAATTGATGAAAAATTATTAAAATAGTTCTGTCATCCATTAACTACATTAGGTACATTTTTGCCCTTACACCACTCTGTTATTACCACTTTGTATTAGCAATGTACATTTGCTATAATTCATGAAAGAACATTCTTATACTTGCACTATTAACTATAGTCTACAATAGGGCTCACTGTATTATACAGTCCTATGATTTATTTTTAATTTTTATTCTAGTAATATATATTCCTAAAGTTTGCTTTTTCAATTCCACTCACCTATACAGTTCAGTGCTGTTGATTACACTCACAATAATATGTTACCATCACCACCATCTGTTTCCAAACCTTTACTATCAGCCTAAATAGAAATTCTGTACACGTTAAGCATCTACTCCTCATTCTTTAACCCCAGCCTATCTCTAAGTAATCTATATGCTATATTCTAACTCTATGAGTTTACTTATTATAATTAGTTCATAACTATGAAATCATACAATATTTGTTCTTTTGTGTCTGGCTTATTTCATTCAACCTAATGTCCTCAAGGTTCATCCATGCTGTTGCATGCCTCAGGACTTCACTCCTTTTTACAGCTGAATAATATTCCATCATAGGTATATACTACATTTTGTTTCATCAGTTGGACATTTGGGTTGCTTCCATCTTTTGACGACTGTGAATAATGCCACTATGAACATCAGTGTGCAGATATCTGTTCCCATTCCTGCTTTCAATTATTCTGGGAATATACCTAGTAGCATAATTGCCAGATATTGTGGTAATTCTATATATAGCTTCCTAAGGAACTGCCAAACTGTCTTCCACAGTGGCTGCACCATCTTATGTTCCCATCAGCAATGAATGAGTGTTCCTATTTCTCCACATCCTCTCCAATCTTGTAGTTTTCTGTTTTTTTTTTTTAATAGTGGCCATTCTAATAGGTGTGAAATGATACCTCATTGTGGTTTTGATTTACATTTCCCTAATAGCTTATGATGTTGAGCATATTTTCATGCACTCTTTAGCCATTTGTATTTCCCCTTTGGAGAAATGTGTATTCAAATCTTTTGCCCATGTTTTAATTAGTTTTTTTGTCTTTTTTTCTTCTAAGAGTTTTATAGTCCTGGTTCTTATATTTAAGTTTTTGATCCATTTTGAGTTAATTTTTGTATATGGTGTAAGATAGGATCAGACAAAAGTGGTGCTGAATCAAAGCCTTAATCTTAACATAATTTAATCAGATGTCTCAGCTGAATCTAATACAATCAAAGGATTATCAAGCCCAGAGGAACAGACCAGTTTACAAACATAATCTCTCTTTTCGGAATTTATAAATCATCTCAAACTGCCCCAATAGGGGTCCTCTTTCATTCAACCATTTGTTGAAGAAACCATTCTTTCCCAGTTGAGTGGACTTGGCAGCATTGTCAAAACCCACTTGAACATAGATGTGAAGGTCCATTTCTCTGAGGGGGACCTGATCCCCATAGGTTTATGGTCCATATTCCCACCAACAGTCTTCAAAACAATCTAGGCATTTTCTACCAAGCATCTCACAATTCCTCCAAAAAATACCCCTTACCCATTTATAAAACTGTTCTAGCAGTTTTGGCAGTTGCAGCAGCAAAACCTCTCTCGTTTGGTACCAATTTCTGTTTTAGTTTGTTAAAGGGCTGCTGATGCAAAGTACCAGAAATGTGTTGGCTTTCGTAAAGGGTATTTATTTGAGGTAAAAGCTTACAGTTCCAAGGCCTTGAAAAGTCCAACTCAAGGCACCATAAGAGATGCTTTGTCAGCCAAATCAGCTGCCATGTGTTGAAGCAAGATGGTGGGCAATCTCAGCCTGGTCTCCGCCTTTCCCTCTGGGCTGTACCATTTCCCGCAGCTCAACTGAAGGCAACCATGCATAGGGCTTTTCTCTTATGGGACTTCTTCTCTCAGACTTAGTGGTTCTGCTTTCTTCCTGATTTCAGCTGCAAGTTATCAGGTAAATGGCTCATCTCACTCTCTCTCTCTCGCTGGTCCTCTTGGGGGCTTCTGTTTTCCTGCAGTCCTTTCTCTCACACAGAATCAAATATACCAGTTTTCTTTTCCAGTCTATCTGTCTGTGTGAGTCCATTTACATCATACACAGTAAGGGAGCAGAGGCTCAACTTGAGTCACACCTCACTGACGTAATCCAGTCAAATGGGTCTCACACCCACAGGAATGGATTTGTTTAAAACATAATATTTCTCTTTTTGGGATTCATAAAATAATTTCAAACTGCCATACACATGAACAACCTACACTGACTCTAGAAGAAATAGAAGACCTCAATAGACCAATTACAAGTAAAGAGATTGAATCAGTCATCAAAAACCTCTCCAAAAAGAAATGCCCAGGACCAGATTGCTTCACAGGTGACTTCTACCAATCATTCAAAGACAATTTAATACCAATTTTGCTCAAGCTCTTCCAAAAAATTGAACAGGAAAGAATGCTACCCAACTCATTCTATGAAGCCAATACCACCCTACTACCAAAACCAGATAAGGATACTATAAAAAAAAGAAAATTACAGACTAATATTTCTAATGAAAATAGATGCAAAAATCCTCAACAAAATATTTGCAAACCAAATCCAAAAGCACATTAGAAGAATTATACACCAAGATCAAGTGAGTTTTTTCCCAGGTATGCAAGGGTGGTTCAACATGGAAAATCAATTAGTATAATAAACCACATTAATAAATTGAAGAAGAAAATTACATGATCCTTTTGATTGATGCAGAAAAGGTGTATGACAAAATACAGCATCCTTTCTTGATAAAAACACTCCAAAAGATAAGAATAGAAGGAAGTTTTTCAATATGATAAAGTGCATATATGAAAAACCTGCAGCTAGCATTGTACTCAATGGTAAAAGACTGAAAGCTTTCCCACTGAGATTGGGAACAAGACCAGGATGCCCAGTGTCACCACTGTTATTCAATATTGTGCTAGAAGTTCTAGCTAGAGCAATAATGTTAGATAAAGAAATGAGAAGCACCCAAATAGGACAGGAAGAAGTAAAACTCTCACTATTCACTGATGACATGATCTTATTTGTAGAAAGTCCTGACAAATCTACAAAAAAGCTACTAGATTTAATAAATGAGTTCAGTAAAGTGGTGGGATACAAGATCAACATGCAAAAATCAGCAAAGTTTCACTAGCAAAGAACAATCTGAGAAGGAAATCAAGAAAAACATTCCATTTACAATAGCAACTATAAGAATCAAATATCTAGAAATAAATTTAAAAAAGGATGCAAAGTACTTGTATACAGAAAACTACAAAGAATTACTAAAAGAAAACAAAGAAGACCTATGTAAATGGAAGGGCTTTCCATGTTCATGGATTGGAAGAATAAATATTGTCAAGATGTCAATTCTACCCAAATTGATTTACACATCCATGCAATCTTCTTAAAAATTCAGATAGTCTACTTTACAGAAATGGAAATTTATTTGAAGGGTCAGGGGTCCCAAATAGGAATAACTTTTAATTTAAAGTTAGAAAATCTATAGACGGAGACCTAAAAGAAGAACTTCATGGTTGTAAGGGTTTCATTTGAGGATTGCTCAACCCCCAGGTTCTATTATCTAGACCAAACCCCTTCATGTTCCTTTTGTGGTACCTGGGGTTGGGGGTATGTAAGTGACACACATAAGGTCACATTTGTTTAGTGAAAGAGCCAGGATAGAATTCAAGTCTCTTTCTTCCTTAGTCCTGAGTTCTATAATATTTAGTTTTTAATAGATTAAAAAAATACTAGTTGGGAGCATTTAATTAGCTATCCCTTTTCAACCACATTCCCACATGCTTTTATTTTTAAAATATTTATTGCTATTAATAATATTATTATTAGTAGCCATTATACAGTTCCAAATTATAGTTGAGGACTTCAATATCCCACTCTCAATAATTGATAGAACAACCAAACCTATGAATAATAAGAGAATAGAAAACTTTTAATTAATTAATTTTTTATTTTTAAAAAAGCTTTAGATTACATAAATGCTACATAAAAAATATAAGGGATTCCCATGTGCCCCACTCCTTTCCCCTCCCACACTTTCCCACATTAACAACATCCTTCATTAGAGTGGTACATTTGTTGCAATTGATGAACCCATATTGAAGGATTGCTACTAACCATGGACTACAGTTTATGTTATAGTTTACACTCTGTCTCACACAATTTTGTAAGTTATGACAAAATATACAATGGCCTGGATCTGTCACTGTGATGTCATGCAGAACAAATCCAATGCCCCTAAAATGCCCCCATATCATACCTATTCTTCCCTCTCCCATCCCTCAGAACCTCTGGTGACCCCTGCCTTTGCATCAATGATAAAGTTCTTCCATTGCTAGAATAATAATAAGTCCATAGTAGAATAATAATAAGTCTACTTTAGTCCATTGCTCATTCCCCAGTCTTGACAATTTTGGGATGGTGATGACCACTCTGCTTCTAATTGAGAGGGGGCTTAGATACCATGGGGCAAATTGTTGGAACTATCTTGCTTGCAGTTGCAGGTACTCTCTGTTCCTTGGGATGGTTGTAGTCCCTTGCCATCTCCTTGTTAGTTGTCCTGTGTGAGTCCAATGAACTGGAAAGTAGGTGCTGCAACTCTGCTAAAATTCAGGGCTTAACTGGCACGTGGACAGACCAAAGATTTAAGTCTCTGTGACATATATTTATCAAGTATAGTGCTAATTATAGGTTCACATAAAAGGGGCAGAAGAGCCATGTGTAGAGAACCTATAAATGAATTTAACTCTGTGAAACTGTGGAGCATAAATTCCGAAGTAAGGCCCACTGACAGAGTGCTGATTTCCTGTGCTGTCTGTCCTGCTTATATATACTGGATGTCTCTAGAGCCCCCAGGAGCCCCATTATTGAAGGTGCTGTTTACTGTGGCAGTTAATGAAATCTTGCTGAGATTTGCATAAGCGCAACCTCTGGAATGACCTCCTGACTCACTTTGAAATCTCTTAGCCATAAAAACTCATTTGGTAAATATACCATTGCTAGTTGATGCTTGGTAATAATCCCTCAGTGCCAAGGAAGCTCATCCCTCGGAATCATGTCCCATGCCGGGAGAAAGGTAGTACATTTATATGCTGAGTTTGGCTTAGAGAGAGGCCGTATTTGAGCAACAAGGAAGCTTTCAGGAGGCAACTCTTAGGCAGTATATAATAAAAAATATGAAACGCCTCAAAAATTTATGTGTCATACTTGTACAGAGGCCATGCTAATCTTCTCTGTATTGTTCCAATTTTAGTATATGTGCTGCCAAAGCAAGCATGGGAATAGAGAACTTGAAGAACTCTATAAACCAATCAGACCTAACTGACATACACAGAGCTCTCCACCCATAAATAGCAGAACACGTATTCTCCTCAAGTGCACATGGAACATTCTCCAGGACAGAATTTCCATTTTTAAGACACAAATCTTTATAATTCTTAAAAAATAGGATTGTAGTCATGGAAAATTATCACAAATTTTCCATGAAAACAGTTTTGTCTCACCCTGCTAAATCACTTTAAGTAATATATCTTTAAAAATGGAAACAATGCCTCTTTTTTCATTGTATATGCCCAAGGTTAATTAGAATATTTGTAAAGTACTCTGAGTTTCTTAGCAAAAGTTACTAAACCTGAAAAAGCCTCATTTATTAAATCTGAAATCATCAAGGTTGCTCTTTTTTTTTTTTTAATCTCAGAGAGGCATCAGATTTAGATAAAAATCATTTTCTCTGTTTCACCCTGATTATGTGGCTGGTGGTAAAGAAACTTTGTTGGCAAAGAATAAGCATTTTTCATCTAAAATCCATTATAAGGGAGTGCTACTGTATCATCATTTGATGACCATCATTTATTTCTCTCTTTCTTCCCTCTAATGAATGCAAGTTAAACACTCATGGGGACATGATTTACAATATGTCTGTGGGCAATTAAAAACTACTTATTGAAAATAGTCATAACAGACAGCACGTGAGTGTTTGCTGTCTGCCATAAACTTTTCTAAGCACTTTTCATATATTAATTCTTCTAATATCCATCATCAACATAAGAGAGAGAAACCATCATATTTCTCTTTTACAGATGAGGAAACGGAGGCCTTTTCCTACCACAGGCAGTAGGTGATGAGACCTAGATTTCAGTGCAACATTCTAAACTTATAGAGAATCAGCTATTTGTTTTAATCCACAGATCATCAAACTCATGACTGAGCTAATGTTTCAACAGAATCAATACATTTTTCTAAGAAATCATTGACATATGTAGCTGGGGCGTCTTTCAGTTAGTGCCAGAGCTGGTCCAATGCCACAGAATACATGGAAACTATTTACTTGGATTTCAGGTGGCTCACTTTTGTTTAGATGAAAATCTAAACAGTGTTTTAGGAAGTGCAACAGTTAGGACCTGGAAGAAAATGTGGATATTGTTCACATGTTCTCCTTTGCTTGAACAGCATTTTGCCTTCCATATAGTTCCATTGTTCTCAGTTGTAATGTTTCTGCTAGAAGTAAAGCATGTGCAAATTTAGGGGAGTAAATTGGTTTTAAGACTGACAGAACATCCATGTTACAGAAATATCCCTCTAATGTTTCATTTTTACTGATATAAGCATTATGTATTACATTATTATTATTATTATTATTATTTTGAGGTACCGGGGTCGGGGATTGAACCTGGGACCTTGGAAGCCGGCGCTTAACCACTGAGCCACATCAGCTCTCCTGAGTTGGTTTTCTCATTTGTTTGCTTCTTTGTGGTTTTTTTGTTTTTAGGAGGCACCAGGAACCGAAGCCAGGATCTCCCATGTGGGAAGCAGGTGCTTGAGCCACATCCACTCCTCACATTATTTCTTAAACCAGGTTATAATACCTCTATGGTAAAGATGTATAATCCTATTATTAAGTAGAATCAAGAACTATGACATTCTAGTTTAGAAGAAAATATATGAAGATTTTTATATAAAGCCATGCTTATATGCTTATTTTTACATATTATCTATAAGACTATGCACATATATGCACATTATGGATAAATTATTGATATTATATTCTTCTTACCTTATAAAAGTGATTTTATAAAAGTGTTAAATATATCATACTGGCCAAATGAAATGCCTGAAAAAAGTGATATTTTTAAATCTCCAATTTACTTTTACTTCAGGTATATCCTGATTTAAGAAATAGCTTAAAAATCAACCAAAGAAGTGGAAATCCGCTACATAGCATTCCAAACTTGTGAGGCAGATAAAAGAAGAGGTGATTAGTTGTCTTAGAACAGCTATTTCTTTTTAACAAAGCATGCAATATATTTTTTCATTAAATAAATAATCGTGGTGCTCTAAAAATATGGCTTAATTTTCAAAAATCACTGAAGAAAGCTTATTAGAAGAAAACAGCTACAGTATAAGTGAGGGGCCTCTGTCCTTCAAATGTATATAACGTGATCATTGTAGTTGATTACACTTTTTATCTTGAATTGATAGAAATTTATGACAGTTGCAGAATCTCCAAGGTTTTAAAAATTCACACGTTCCCTTTTTAGAAGTCTCTCAGTGGGACTTATACACCTTTACTAAAACATTTTTCATGTTTTTCTCCTGTCTGACTTAAAGATGGGTCTATTACAAGCACACTATTCCAGGCTCTGAAAAAGGTCTGAAACTGACCTCATGAATTTCTTCCCAAACAAATACAATTTTTACCCTACAGGGACTTAGCATTTCTGACACTGATGAAATTAGCCGGATCTTTCCGATGCCAGCTAATAGCTCTTATGTGTCTTGTGTGAAGAATCCCTTCCTATGCAGTGAAGTTTGAGAAATGTCTTTCATCTGGCGTCTTCCTTAAACCATCACTTCTGCCTGAAACCTGTCGCCCCACAATGTCTCATTTCCTCAGTTGCACTGGTGCAGTGCTCAGTAACCTTTCTGAAATGTCTTCCTGGATGACAACAGGACCCAAGCACTCCCTAGAAGGAAATTATAAAGGTTAGAGAGCCCCTAATTCCCGCAAGTGGTCCAAATTCCCTAGACCATGAAAGCCAGAAATGACAAGTCTGTTATTTTTTAAACCTTTTTTATCCAAGTCATTTTAGACTGAAGTGTGATCTAATCTGTGTAATCCTCTGGCTTGGGTCTTGAAGAAGAGTGATTTGTTACAAGGCAGGCTTCCACTAAGAAGCATTTCTTGCATGCGGTGCCTAATCCATCTGGCACAAGGAATTTTTCTGATGTCCACACAACATCCTGTCTGCACAACACACTGTGCATTTGTATGTTGCACTGTATTTAAGAGGTATGTGTATATCTTGTCTCTCTCATGCTGTTTCAGACTCAAGTCCTGCTAGCGATATTATACCTTTTCTCCCTCTATCTTCTATATGTGCCAACCTCAGTACTCACTGGCTTTATTGTAGCTTCTGGAAAAAGAATAACTTGAGCTGAATTCAACTGAATTGCCTTACTTTGCTTGTCATCTGAATTCTAAGGTCAGCCTTACCATCTGCTGCCTGCCCTACCATATGGGAAATGGTTCTTCTGCAAATGTAATGTATGTGCTCAGGAGAGGCTTCTAAGCACCAGTGTCTCTGTCTGGCTTGGCCTAAAAATTATTGAGGTCTTGGGGCATTGGCACTACCTACATTGCAGGAGTTACTGACAGTGAGGAAGCTGAACAAAGATCAAACCAGACATTTTAAATCTTCACGGATTGACAAGTAGGACTAATAGCTAGGGGTAAAGGTTGAAATGACAACGATGATGTTGGTGATGAGGATTGTTATAATAATGTCTAACATATTTTTTATTGTTTACAATTTGCTAAGTACTATTCTAAGCACATTATATCTATTAAGTCATTTAGTCCTCAAAATACTATGAGTTAGGTCTTATCTTCAATTTACAGATGGGGAAATAGGGGAATGGAGGCTTTAAGTAACCTGCCAAGGTCTACGTAGCTAATAAGCAATAGAGTCAGAATTTGAACCCAGGCTGCCTGGCTCCAGAACTTGAAATCTAAAGCACTATACTGCACATTTTAATCTATATCTCATCATTGGATGTTAGTCATATCTCCTGAAAAGACTGACCAGTATTTCCAGTCTTTGATCTACAACCATCACCCTGTCTGAATGAAGGTTCCCAAGGGGCATTGGGAAATCCTGCTTTCAGACCTCAAATGATTCTTAGATTTTTTGGTGACAATCCTTTCTTCATCTGGGAAAAAAAAATGTGAGTTGCTAAACTGTCATTGTGAGACCAAGGTTTGAAGCATTCCATTCATTCCAAAAAGTAGCTAATAGAATTACAATAAGCAGAAAGAACATAATTTTTGGTTTCCTCCTCTCTCTGAGAAAGAGAGAGAGAAACATTATCTTTGTGCCCAATTTATGAAAGGGAAAGTTGTGATTGGATGCCAGTGCTGTCAATTGTCATAAAGAGGGCCATGGGTTATGTAGGCCTTAGGGGACCTGAACTCAAGTGGTGTCCACAGAGCTTTGCCATAACTGACCACTCTTTCTTTGTACCTTTAAGATGATGGTGATGGTTTCAGAGGGTTGAGAGACAGAAAAATCCTTTACTGCTCAGACTTTTGAAACAACTGAAGGACCAAACATTTCACCAGCACAGAGCTGTGAAACCAATATATAATGCTCGATCATCAATTAATATTATCCCGAGTAGAAAATAAAAGGGAGTTTGTTGAAAAACTCTCTAAAATGAAACTCCTTGAAGTTCTGAATTATTAATACCTTGACTGATAAAAAAGGAATTCATTAAGTAATTGAAGGCCTGATAAGGAGAAAGAAATGCCCCGCCCCCCCAGATATTCAGAGAAGAATCTCCTAAAACAACTTCTTCCACAGTCCCTGAGAGTCTCGATGAAATACTCTTTAACCTTGTCCATCTAAAGCTTTGTGAAAGAAGGTGGAATTGAATTTCCGATTTAATCTTAGTTCTCTTGTGTATATAAAGTCTTTGATGATAAATGCGGTTGTTCCACATACAAATGACTCAATGAAAGAAAACTGCTACAGCCTCTACCATCTCAGACTTGTATTACCTTGACCCATCACTTGCTTAATAAATGCCAGCTCATTCCCTCAGCTTAATGTGAATTCAGATGGTGGATAGTGGATCCTCACCCGAGTTATTTTAAAATATTAACTTTTGTTTCTTTTTTAAATTGTGAGTATCTAATATCCCAAATATGAAATCTAGGGCGTCATATTGTCTGCAGGAACAGCAAAAGTCTGGGAAGATGAAAGTCAGTGGATGGATTTTCACTGAAATTTTAGTGAGAAACTTCTGGCCATAAGGAGAAAATTCCCTAAAAACATCCCTTGTCTGTGGCATGGGGACCAAATGTCAGAGATAAGCATATTTTGTTTGGTCATGCATTTTGGTGACTTCTACAGCCCTTTCATTGCTACAATGACCGGTTCTTTAGCTGTAAAACAATTTTAAATCAACTTACATAAATAAAAATAAAGGCACAGGCTTCTACCATTTGGGTGCTGCCAGGGAGATTCTGTTTTCCCCTGGGAACAGAAAATACTTTGTTCCACTGTGTGTGATGAGAAAATGTTTCTTATTAGACATTTCCTTGTGATTGAGTAGAGATGGGGTCCATCTGAACAAATGGATTATGTCCCAACAAGTAATTGAATGTACTAGGCTGCTTCCCCAACAAACAAGGAGAATCTACAACTGCAGGCAAAACACTTCCTTTTATCTGCCCCATAATATCTAAGCCCCCTCTCAATCCAAAGCTGTCAGAAAGGACATCTTCTGAAATTCCTCAAGATTGAAGGATGAATGAACATAAGGGGGGTGGGTGGGAACCATGGACCATATAGATTTATTGTTATTGTAGTTATTTTCATGTGGTAATGTAAGAACTTGTAACACTGATATAAAGATAGTGGTTACCAGAGGTTCAGAGGGGAGGAGGAGGGATGAATAGTTGGAACACAAGGCATGTTTAGGACATTGGAATTGTGCTGTATGATGCTGCAATGAGGGATACATGATATTATATGTTTGTCAAAGTCTATAATAACCGTACAGTGCAAAGTGTAAACCATAAACGACAGATCTCAATTAGTAGCAGTGCTTCAATTTGGTTCATCAATTGTAACAAATGTACCTCACTAATGTAAGATGTTAATAGCAGGGGAATATGTGTATGTGGGTGGGAGGGTGGGGTTATATGGGAATCCCCTATAGTTTTCTTAAAGATTTATTTATTTACTTTTTATTTATTTATGTATCCCTCCTCCCCCAGATGGTTCTCTTGTCTGTCTGCTCATTGTTTGCTCACCTTCTCCAGGAGGCACCGGGAACCGAACCCAGAACCTCCCACATGGGAGGTGAGTGCCCAGCAGCCTGAGCCACATCTGCTCCCTGTGGGCTGAGGTGTCTGCTAGCATGTGGCATCTGCTTGTTTAGGCATCCACTCATTTTTAGGTGTCTGCTCCTTGCGGTGAGTGCGGCATCTGCTCGTCTTCTTTAGGAGGCACTGGGACCTGAACCCTGGACCTCCCATGTGGTAGGCAGGTGCCCAACTGGTTGAGCCACATCTGTTTGCCTCCCCTTTACTTTTGATGTAACTTTTCTATAATCTAAAACTTCTCTAAAAATAAAGTTTTTATGAATTAAAAAAAAGAATGTACTAGGCTAGACTAGAAAAATGTAGCTTTTATTATTCATTCAACAGCCCAAGACAGATTACTATCTGATTAAGAGAGAAAGAGAAAAGAAAAAAGAGAGAGAAAGAGAGAGAATCCTTGATGGGGGAGCAGAGGTGAAACACTAACACGGGGTCAGGTCAGCACTGAGTCCATACTGAACACACAGACCCTTGCTATGGTCACTCAATGTCTGACGATAGAACCACCCTGAGAGCTAAAAGGCTGGCACATTTCTTTCCCTTGTGGAATAATCCAGTTTAAGAAACCTGAGTGCGTTTCCCTCAGAAGCTTACTGACAGCCTGCCTCCCTCAAGGGGAAAACTAAATCAGATTTAGTCCTTGTTCTCTTTTTGGCAAATAAATTCCTTCTTGATAAATAGGGTTGCTGGGCCACAAGCTAACTTGTAAAATGAGGAGCTTGGCAAAAGTGTCTTTCCTAGTGTGTGTTTCTATGTATTCATTCACCCCCCTCTCTTTCTCTCTTGTTCTGATGGAATTCATTAATTGAACACATATTTTCTGAGTGTCTACTGTGTACCTGGCACTATTTTAGGTCTGGGGATGTAATGACAAAGAAAATAGGCCAAGACCCTGCTCTGAAGGAGCTTAGCTTCTAGAACTCTCTGGAGTTTGAGCCCTGGCTCTTCCACTCCATAACTGTGTGACCCTGGGGCAAGCAATTTAACCTCTTTGTGTCTCATTTCCTCATTATATAATGGGGATAACATTTGGCTTTTTTTTCTCTTTTTTTTGAGGTACAGGGCTGGGGACTGAACCTGGAACCTCGTATGCGGAAAGCCGGCGCTAAACCACTGAGCCACACCGGCTCCCCTGAGAAGTTTTTTTTTTCTTTTCTTTCCGTTTGTTTCCTTGTTTGTTTTTTTATTTTTAGGAGGCACCGGAAACTGAACCCAGGACCTCCCATGTGGGAAGCAGGTGCTCAACCGCTTGAGCCACATAAGGATGGCCTTTATTAGAATAAAGAAACATGGCAAACGTTTAGAAACACCATGTGTGGCTCAGTTAGTGCTCAGCCTGTGCTGCTTTTTCATTGCTGTGATCCTGCGATCGCCACATTCTTTGTTCCCAAGGTGCTTATTGCCTCATCTCCTTTGTTTTATTTTCAGGACCGGGGACTGAGCAGGAGCCCTCTCTGAAGATGCTCAGGAGCAGTAGTTGTGAGAGTAGCTCATGCCAGCTCTGCAGAACTGCACTATCCAAATGTGCCTTAAGGCAATAACCCCAGTGTCCTGCCAGTAGAATGGAACCAACAACTTCAACCTTCCAAAGGCATGTGAGCTAAAACGTATCGAAATGAATTTAAGGGATGATCTGTAAATACGTAGATCCTTTGCCCAGTGAAAAAGTCAGGTCTACTGCTTTTTCAAAAGGCAGCCTTCCCCTTCCTACATTTGTAGCTGTACATCTGGAAGGCAGTAGAATTTCTTCTGCCTCTACTGGCCCACTTCCTGGTACTTTAAAGCTCTATATGCTATTGGTGAGAGAGGTAAATCATTTCACATATTTTTTCAGGTATACCAAATTCTAGTTTGGCATTGTCCCTCTGTCCTGTGTGCCTTGCAGTTGACTTTCTTGGTTCCTGACAAGAACCATGAGGAATCACTAGCTTGGGGTGACTCCTATCTCTTCACCCTATTGATTTTAGGAAAACACTTTCAGAAGTTCGGAGAGCCATGTATTTAATGCCATTTGTCCTTAAAACACCAGTTGTCCATTCTTTATATATCCCTTAAATCAATGGCATGTTTCTTAAAATGAAGAGAAAGTTTAAAAATCATTTTTTAAAAATACATAGAATAAAAGCAGATCCTACTTTTTACATTATTCTGCTTGTTGGTGAAACTATAGGTATAGTTTACTCTTAAAACATGTAAGTATGTATATTTATTATTAATAATGATTATTATTAATTGTTAAAAGAACATTAATATGTGGGTAATGCCGATTTTGGTGAACCAATACTGCTATTTAAAGAAGTGCCCACTTTTCCTTCCCCTTATGTTTTAGTTTGCTCGGCCACTTAAAGCAACATACCATGAAATGGCTTGGGTTTAAACAAAGGAAGTTTATTTGCTTACAGTTTGAGGCCATGAGAATGTCCAAATAAAGGCATCATCAGGTGATGCTTTCTTCCCAGAGACCGGCTGCTGGCGATCCTTGGCAACTCTGTTACA
This sequence comes from Cabassous unicinctus, assembly GCA_029593785.1. Classification (NCBI taxonomy): domain Eukaryota; kingdom Metazoa; phylum Chordata; class Mammalia; order Cingulata; family Chlamyphoridae; genus Cabassous; species Cabassous unicinctus. The sequence goes on from JAQZBX010003409.1 coordinate 36,225, forward strand.
CGGCAAGGCACATGGCAGCATCTGCTGATCTCTCCATTCTGTTCTGGGTTTTATTGCTTTCAGCTTCTTTCTTCTGTGGCTTTCTCTCTCTCTCTCGCTGTATTCATCCCATTTATAAAGGACTCCAGTAAAGAGGATTAAGACCCATCCTGAATGAGGTGGGTCACACCTTACCTGAAGTAGCCTTGTCAAAAGATCCTACTTACCATGGACCCCACAGGGACAGATTAATTTTTAAAACATGCTTTTCTGGGGTATATACAGTTCCAAACCACCACACTTTGTTCTCTTGTTTCTAATTTAATATTCTTTACAAGTCAAAACAGCCGTCCCAATCCTGGGATAACTTCATTTTTGGTAATCTGGGTGGGAAACCTTGACAAAGGGATTTTTTTGTTTTTAATTTATTTTGGTTACAATTGTTTTTTCTCTTGTTCACAGACACATTTACCTCCAACAGACTTTCTTAAAAGAAGGTTCTGGCTCTGGCTCTGTCATGGACCAGGTATGTGATGTTGAGCAAGTTATTTAACTTCTGAAGGTCTTGTTCTCCTGATAAGGTGACCTTTTCCCATAGGAGTTATAGTAGCTGAGATTTGATCATTACAGTACCAAGGTGATTCAATAAGCAACACAGAAATCAGTTTAATTAGTCTGGGTAAGTAAATAAAAAGATCTGAACAGTGAAATTCGCTTAACACTAAAACTATGCCAACTCAGACTGAATTCCCCTATTGAGCCAGGAGAAGGCACTGCCTGGCTTTTGGGAGAGCCCGGGAAGCAGTGTAATAAATGTCCTTTGCTGGTACGGATTCAATATTTGACTATCGTCTCCTGGAAATTTTTATTCTTAGTTCTCCCAATAAATCCCAATAACAACACATCTACTTTTCATCTGCTTCTATCTCATAAAGTACAGAACAGAAAGAACAAAATAATAATCTCCAAGTATTGTGGCTGTCAGGATTTCAGATTAAGTAATCCTTATTTTGTGGGTTCCATAAATGAATGATCAATTCATGGGTAGTTCAACTGTCTTCAGAAAGCAGCTTTTTTCTTTTTTAATGTAAAGGCAAAAGAGGATACTGATCTGTGGATCTGATGGTACTAAATTGGAGGGTGACAGATAAGTAGGGACCAAAGAAATTGCTTTATTCGCATTGCTGAGGGCACAAAGATTCATTTTAATGATATTATGTCATCATTAATTTTAGTTTCTTTAAAAAAAAGCAAAAAATTGCCCAGTATGGTTTGCAACCTTTCCCCCTCCCCCCAAGTATGAGATAACTGCGAAGAATATTTTGTCAGATGCTTACCTTGAAGAAGGTCATGGTCGATCCATCTCTGACTGCCCCATATTCTATCTTGGTTTGCTTTGCCAAATCATCTGCTGAGTCTATGGGGGATTCCATTCTCTCTACTGTCAAGAAGGCGGCCAGATTGGCAGTGTAGGATGAAATGATGATTAAGGTGAAAAACCACCATATCCCTCCAACTATTCTGGTCGATAGAGCTTTGGGCATCAGCTCTGATCCTGTGATGATATCATCAGAGTAAGATTGTTAAACAGAGTCAGAAGAAAAGGAAAGGCTCGACACTATTCTAGGAATATAATGTATTTTTGTGACATAAAAACCAGTAAGTCTGTCAAGGACATACTATCTGGGTGGAGATGAAATAAATGAATTCTTCTTTAAATGGAGCAAAACATAATTGTACAATTTTAATCATGAATCACTCTGCTGCATACAATGTAATTTATCACTATATAATGGTATTAAAATTGTTTTAACCCTGAGATAGTCTATGTTTAGGATTTACAGAATTACTTTAAGTGTTTGGATTTGGGTTTGTTTTGTTTTTTATTGAAAAGATGATACCAAGACTTCTGGACTTTTATTACTGTCTAAAATGCATCTTATGTGAAATAAAATGTTCTAGGTCTTTGTATAATTATGAATAGCTTTGAAATGCTAAGTTATTTAAGGCAGGAAACTTTCAAAAGAGGAACGTATGCCATTTATCACATGTACTTGAACAAAACATTGGAATTATACAAATCAAATGAAAGAAGATGCAACCATATTTGACAGCACATGAATCATTTTTTTTTATTGTTTTATGCTGCTTTTAAAATCACAATTCTTTTTTCCAATGTAGACTTTTACTTTGGCTAAAAAGAATATGTTCAGCAAAAACACAATTTTATCCTTTAATAAAATATTGTTTCTTAATTACTCTTCAAATGCTGGTTGTATCTTGGGTGGAGAGAGGACCTTTCTCGTAATAATATACATTTTTTAATGTCATTCATATAGATATTTAGATTAATGATTTTTTTTAAAATTGCACAGAGGACACCTAATATGCTTACCAAGAAAGTCTTCTTTTCTAAAAGAAAGCCTATGGGTTAAATTTATTTACAGAAAGGACAAACAGCTGTGAGAACTGGCTATCTCATAACTTTGGTCAAACTTAGTTGGGGAAGGCCAAAACCCAGCAGAGAACTGGAAGGCACAAGAAGGGCATAAGCAGAGTTCACCTCCTTGTGCCGATGCATGGATGGATTTTGACTAATCTGTTTGCCTGAAATTCACCATTGGTTCTGTACTTGGAGTTTCCTCCATGAACCTAGGGCATTTTATCTGACTGGTTAAAAATGGAAGAAAAGCACTCTAAATTTAAAAATCCAAAGGGTCAAACATCTGGTTTAAAGGATGATTTCCCTATATTCAGTGTTTTGAAGTTTTGTAGTTATGGCTTTAAGATGGAAAGGAAAATCAGAGTTGTACCAGTCTACCAATAAGTGAGTTTATGCCTAGGTTTAATCTATGAATAGACACACACATTCCTCTTAAATTCAAAGCTGGCTCAAGGCTTGTGATAAACCGATTAAGGTTGGCAGAATTTCTAGGCTCGGAATTAACAGATATATTCTCCTAATGCTATTAGGTATTTTTGTGCTTTACTCCCTTTTAATGAGGTAAATGGGTTGACTGCAGTTTATATTGCCTTCTTTTGTTTGTTTGTTTCAATTTAGTGTGTAATGTTACACAGATTTATAATAGTTTCCATTAAATTGCCTCCAAGGATTTAGTGGAATAGTTTGTTGTCGTTGTTTTAATCTTGTGGTTCAATGGGATTTATTTGCCTGTGGGTGTGTGTGTTTAATGCCCAAGGTTGTTTCATATCTCTGTACTTAATTGATCTAGCATCCTTGTGGCAGTGTGATATTATTTTAGATCTTTAGTTGGTTATCATTAAAAAACCACTTATTTCATAAAATAGCTATAGGAAATAGCACTGTTAATAGATATATTTTCTTTGCTTGTAGGTGCAGATTTTCTACTGTAAATGTATCCTTATGTTATTTGTTATTTGGCTGCATTTATGAAAGGATAAGATTTTAACTTATTATTATTTATTGTATATTATACAGCAGTAATATAATAAAATTGGGTCAACAGAAGGAGAAGCAAATGCTGCCATATAATAAGGAATAATTATTTATAAATTCACATCTTTCATACTTTAAAATATATCTTTATATTTGTGGATGAAGTTTTGTTTTTTTTTTCCCCAAGGCTTAGAGAAACCTTAACAGAAACATGGGTTTTTTTACCTATTGAGATCAGATTTTAAAACCTTGGTAGTTGGTGTGGATTAGATTTCTCAATGTTACATTGGATTTTTAATTTTCACACAGTTTTGTGAATTTCATGATTGTCTACTTTTACTTATCTCCTCAAATAGAGATGGCTTGTCTCAGTTCAGAACTCTAGAGGATGAAGTTATGAAAGCAATAAAAGCAGAGTTATGACCTCATTAGCAAAAACTCGGGAGGAGAGACAATACTTGCTGAAGTCTCTTTAGTGCCTTTTATGGCAGGCATGACAGCCAATCCTGATCCAGACTTTGCTCACGCTCTGTAGAAAAGAGAAAGCCTGATCATCATGTTAAAAAGAAACTAAACAAACTGGTTTCCAATTGAGAACAGTGACACACTTCTGCTAACAAGGGAGAGCATAACAGTAGAGGCAGAGATTAGCTACCAGGTCCAAGGCCACATGCTAATGACAGATGCACCAACAGTCACACGTACCGCAAGTTTGTACATGGAAACATGTGTTTCACCTGACAAATGTTTTTTAAGCCTCTCGAAAGACAAGCAGAGTCTGGTTGGGGCTGACTGTCATGTACCCAAGGTAGTGGTAGTAGCGGGCACGGCATCCCACGGTTTGCTGTGGATGGTGGTAAACTCCAAACAGTAAAATAGTCAAGACAAGTTCTGGAGGCAACAGAGGGTAGTCATGGTGGTCCCTTACCTGCCCATACCTGCTGCCTGCTCTGCAAAACCAAGTGGATATTTCTCCACTCTAATTGCTGGGGAAATAAGCATTGGGAAAGGGGGAGGTCTCCTTCCCTCTCAATTGCTTACAGGACACATGCCCTAAAAATTAAATATACTGGTAAACATGGCTTCTTATGGGTTGTCCTTGAGGATTCTGGCCTATGGTCTAAATGAATAAAAGTGATTTCCAGTAAGCCAGGGGCTGTGCCTACACCTATTTAGCAGTGCCTAAATAAACTGTGCTTAATTACAAGATGAGAAGTTTTGCCTACTGTCTTCAAATATTTGGGATTTTCACACTAGAGACCCTGGCTCTCTCTCCCTCTGATTTTGAAACACAGAATACAAATATTTCAAGTAGTAGGATTACAACTTACTAATGGGAAGCCTTAATGCTCCCCTCCAAATAACAAACATGTTTAATGCATACCCCCGCTGAACTTTCCTTTGCCAATTTATTTTGCAGCTTATTGTCAAATGAGCAGCTATTTGAAACACAACAGCATCTGGGACTTATGATTTATCTTAAATTAATGCATATAATCTTGCAGGTATTTTCTAGACCATACGTCTGGAATCAAAAGCTGAAGAAAATCCACTGAAGAGATGGATTTCTTCCAAATCCAACTCTCCCTCCCAACAAAAACAAAAGTCTCCAAATCATAGAAAATATACAAAATATATTACATTTCTGTAGCTTGAATTTTATTTCCCCAACCCCTACAGTTTGCTGTTGCTATGGTTATCAATAGAAGGAGATTGTGAAAAGTTACTGGGAGCTGTAAATAGAATCCCAGTAGGATTTCTTAGAGTGGGACTTAGGTAGAAGTTCTAGGCACTGCCAGCTATTGAAAGAATGCAAGTGAACTTAATTCCACCCCTTTCAAAATTCTGATTTGTGGAGGTAGGGCTGGGAAAGCAAAAGATTGACGTCTCCAACTATGCATATTTGTAAACAGTTTCTAAGGTACTTTTATCCCTTGCTGCCCACAAGAAAGTTTGTGTTCGGTGCTTGATGAAAGTGTGATTTTGGATGTAACAATAGTAAAGGAGCCCCATTTAGTTCATATTTTTGTCTCTGTCTTCAGAACTGGCTAGGAAGTCAGTGGCTTTTTTGTTTTGTTTTGTTTTGATTTAAATGCCTAGGCTTGTTTTACAGCCTACACTCTAGCTCATGGTGGAGTTTACCAGCACAAAAGCCTGTCAGCAGACTGTGGGACGTGTGACAAAGAAGGGCAACCGGTGTACCTTGCTGCATGAGAGCTCCAACTCCAAACCAGAAACTATTTAGTAAAGTAAAATTGTTTTCCACAACGTCTGAGTCAGGGTTGCACGGGTGGGGGTTATACCACTCGTAAGGTGTAAACCTGCGGTAGTTAACAGAAACAGCCTGTAAACATCAGATAAATACACGTGGCACCAGCAAAACCTGCTCAACAATACAGAAAACCCAACAATCAATGAAGAAAGCAGCAAACCCAAACATTGAAGGCCATGTCCATAAACTTACGGCTTTGGCAGGCAGAGTACAAAGGCACCTTATGACATAGATATTTACCAGACTCCTTATTTCTAGGCCAAACCCAGTGGCCAACCGCTATTGTACTTCTCAGATTTGCATCTGCCAAATTCTTCGGAGGTTTTGTTCAGTTTCATTTGACTGAGAAATTAGATGGACTGTAAAGAAAGTTTCACTCATCCCAAGCTTTGACTACCCGCCCCCAAGTAGCAAAGACAGGGACACACACTTGTTGGATACCAACGACAATAACAAGGTACTGTGTTGGTAGGCGCCGCAGGAGACACAAAGAGGGGTGGTGACTTGCCTTCAGGGGACCTCTACGGACAGAGGCTTAGAAGGACTCTATGTGTTCTACCAATTTCATAATGCGTCCAAGTCGCTGCAGGGCTGAAAACAATTAGTGAACAAAAGAAGGGCTGGATCTTCTTAGGAGAGCAAATGGAAACAAAACCACAATCCTTAAATGAAGAGACCAAGCTTAAATTTTTACGTCTCCTGGCCCAGGCATAGGGAAATATTAGTAACTCCCTGGCATAATTGTTGTCAGACGTATGAGCTATTGTCAGCTAATCACTCATTCTAGTTAATTAAAATGTATGTTTCCTACAACACTACCATAGCTCTCTCGGCAGGGTGGCGGATTTACAGGCAGAAAAAAGTTCTAGAAAAATAAGTAGTAGTCTGGAAAAAGGACCGTGAACAAGCCGCTCAACCTCTCTGGCTTCATGTTCCTTGGTTACATAAGTAGAGAATCCAGTGATCTCTGGGGCTGTGCTTAAAACAAAAATCTGGGAGTCTGAATACATTTCTCATTCTTTAGCTATTTTCTAAACATCTGCCTGACCTATGTAGCTATTTGTTGGCGTTATCTTGCCAAGGGGCAATTATTTTTCCAGAGAGCTGTTAGCAGATGCTCAGCAAAGTGATCTGGAAATGATTTAAATGCAGTAGTTCTTTGCCCTGGAAGCATTGCCATTTGCCATTGGGTCCTTTTAATGCAAGCGGGAGTGTTAGAGTAATGTTAAAACACCATAAAGCCGATGAGAACATACGGAATGCTCTCCAGACATAAGGTTTTGGCAGTAAACAATAGCAGATTGCCAACACATTGGGGAGAACGGGATTAAGGTGAATACATTATCTGTAGAGAAAAGCAGGGCACACTTTGAATCACGTGCAAGGAACTGGGCAGATAGTTCCTCTTAATGAAAAACCATTCTCTAAACCCCTGGACACCTGCCGGAAAGCATACAGGTTCTCCCCATCGAATCTTAGGGAGCCTGGACTAACAGTTTTGTAGTTTATCCACAATAATGATATCCAACTCATTACTGCAGTTTCTTCACAGCTGCAGGGTGCAAGTGCAGCTTTCTGTGAATCTTATGAATATCGCTTTAATTGACGATGCCATGCCAATACATTTTAATTACTGTTTCAACGATGCAATTAAGTTTTTAATTCATACACCTTTATAACACAATAGTTTGCTGAGCTGGCGAAATGAACACCAATATTAATGAGCCCGCTAATTGAAACAGTATGCAGGGGAAAGATGGTGTTAAACAATATCATTGTCACTTGTATAATAGTTTAAAATATTAATTACAATGAATTAGGAGACTTATGCATTCAAGAGAAGGATTCTTCTAAACAGACCATAAAACCTGGCAACTCCAAGCCCCCTGATATTCCAGCATTTTACCCCCAAATATACTCACCACCTCCCTCTTTATGGTCTTGTTTCAATGTTTCATACTTTGTACTTATAAGTGAGCTGTTAATTTCATTTCCTCTCATAAAAAGGAAAACTGTCTAAATAGAAATGAGTCTGCCTGCTCTATAGAGATATTTTAGGCTCTTTCTCTCCGGAACCTGAGTGACTGGAGGGGGGGATGTGGACTGAGGAATATTAAATGACAACTTGATGCAGTGTTGTAAGACTTGGGCTTTTCATAAGGCGATATAGATCTACCTGTTGCCTGAATACAAACATTTCGGCTTGAAATTCCTAACACCTGCTTAAAGATAGCCAATTTGACAGCAGTATCAGCATTGGGAAGTCTAAGGGAAAGATTAATATATATGACCTGTGCCAATGATAATCTGAAGCTGCTATCCCCAAATGGCCCTCAAGAAATCAATATTCACCTTTAGTCAAGTTAGGAGAAAGGGACAGATGTGCTTAGAATCTGTGTCAAAACTTGCATATAGAAGAGTAGCATTCTGTCGAAATCTGAAGGTTCATTTTTAGTTTTACATTTATATATGCCAGGCTTATACCTGAATGGAAGCTATAAAAAGATACACTGAGGATTTTTAATAAAGGCTCTAGGTTTTGTGGCTGAGAATGGGCATGGGCTTCATTGAGGAGAGGGGGAATCCATTTATCTTTCAAACCACTGACCATTGATTCGTATTATAACTTTCAGGCTTATTTTTCAAAGGTTTTCATGATGACTCCTGCCAAATGCCAACCGAAAAAGAGCTCCTTTCCAAGGCGATAAACATAAATAATAAAAGGTAAGCAGGCATAGTTGGAGTGGTGAGGTTCTTCAGTATGATTATTGCGCATTTGTCAAGGCCTATGGAACCGTAAAGCACAAAGTGTGAGCCATAATGTAACGTAAAGACTTTCATTAGCAGCAATGCTTCAATATTGGTTCATCAATTGTAACAGATGTACCACACTGATACAGGTGTGGGTGTGTGTGAGAGGGTTATGTAGGAATTCCCTACACTCTTGCTGTAATTTTTCTGTAAATGTAAATCTAATACTCCTCTAAAAATAAAGTTTATTATTACAAAAAAGAAAAAGGAAAAGGCATTTTAAATAAAACTAATAGTAAACAAAGTCTACCAAATTTAAAAAATTGTAAGCAGACCTTATATCTGGATATACGGTCTATTGAAATTGAGTGTATGTGTTGGACATAATTACTTGGGCTTAAATATTTTTCAAAAAGTAATTAGAAAAAATGTCAACCACAAAAACAAAAGCACTGCCATGCACACTCGTTACAAGCCACAGTAACTGAAAATTTTGCATCAGTTTCCTTAGGTTGCCTCCTCCATGCCTATAACTTGATAAATTCAATTCCGTTCAGCAAATTATTTTTAAGCATCTCTCCTGTGAGGGCTTTAAAAGAACATACTAGAATATATTTCCTAACATAAACTTAAAAGCCTCTCTGAAACTAAGGATGATTCTAAGATTAACTGTTTTGCGTTTGTACCTCATTAGCTTTGCATGCAAACCACTAAGGTGGCAACTAAAAACCATTTTACATCTTAGCTCATTGGAGCACAGGAACTGAGTTAATCGTCTCAAACTATGTTGGTGAGGGGTCAAGGTAAATTGTCACACCTAGTCAACCAGAATTTTGTTTTTCAGAGTCACCCCCAAAATATGTTTTCTGGCTTTATGAGGTAGAACCAGAAATGCATTCATAGTTGTAGAGAAGATGAATGAAGCTGACAGCATAGCCCCTGTTACAATGCAGCTGGGCACTGCAGCAAATTATTTTCCATATTTCTATATTTTCTGTACTTCACCGCTGTGTTTGTTTGCAAGTTTGTAATTGATATACTGCATCCAGGTGTCCCTTTTCCTAAGATCCAGTGTGAGAGGAAGGCGAGAAGCATATGCCAAATAAGGAAGGGCTGGTTTATAAATGGTACTGTCAGAGAGGAGGGATGTTGAATGGATAGTATTGATTAGGGTGGCACTTACTATCTTAATAGAAATAGAATGTATAGAGTAAAAATAGATAGGGGTTCTAGGTCATCAAGAGCTCATGGAGGAACAGACAAAATAAGGAGCAAACTACTGAACGTTATACTACTGTGTATATTCTGATGACAAAAATACGGTGGTTTATGGACAGAGTTGAGGTCAAGCGTAAAAGAGTACTTTGAGCCTGTTGTGCTTGGGAGAACTTTCAGATGCTTGTGGCATGTTTTTATTATCACTGGTTTTGGTCAAGTCACATAATAAATAAAGACCTTGCTCACCAACATTGGCTGGCCTGACGGGCGGAGCAGTATCACTGCTGAGAGGGAACCACGGAATGGGGAATACGGAAGCTCACTCTTCTCTTGCCCTCTGCTGCTTGGATTGTTCTATTAGCGCTAAAGCATCCAACAAATATGGACTTTTCCAAAGCAGAGGAATGGAACAACCAGTCAGCCAATATTTCTTGTTAGAGGGTACATCACCTTAGGGTATTTCTATAATAAACTACCATTCTAGGGCAGTATTAACTTTATCTATGGGCCAATAATGAGAAATGTACCCCCCAAAGGGAAATGATTTACTTTTTAAAATCTGGTCAAAGTTTAAAAGTATCAAAGGATAGTATCATTATATACACTATTAATATTTGTTTTCTGAATTAATATGGAAATAGAGCATTGGTCACTATTTAAAGATAGTTTAATTTGTGACCAAAATTTAGGAAACAATATGGGATTTGGTAATGGCACACTTTATAATGCATACAAAACGACGACATTTTAATTTCGTATCAAATATCTACATGTGAGAGTGATGGCTGGAAAATGTGCTTATTGAAATTTCTCCACTTAAGCAGCTTTGAAAATTCTAAAACTGGTTTTCTGTTAATCTAATTTTAAAAGTTTACTCTTTGCGTTTAGTTCCCTGAAGGATATTAACCAGATTTTCTCAGTTTTGCTTACAGGAATAAGATAACATCTCAAAGCAAAACCAGACAGAGTGGTGTAAATCTGTAACTTTTCCCAGAGACAAAAAGTTTGATATTCTTGAGCGGTTGTCTGAGAAAGGAACCATGAAGGCCTTGCACCTGCATAACTGCATCTAAACTGTGATTTATTAGCCACTGAAATCTAACAAATTGTAACGTGCTTGACACAACACAGGACTGAGAAATTGCATGTACCCTCCTCACACATTACTTGTTTTTTTTAAACTTGTTTTTCTTCTCAATTACCCCTTTTCTCCATCCCCTCTCCTCCCCGCCCCCCATAAAAACCCTAGCTCCCATTTTCACTTTGCACTGGTTTTGGGAAGATTCCCCCAGTTTCTTGCTTGTGCACTTGCAATAAATCACCTTCTCACTGAGAGACATTTGTCCTTTGTAGTGAGGGATCGGGCAGGCTTGTCTATTGGAAATAGCCATCCTTACGGTAACAAGAGCACAGATTTATTCAATTTGACTTTGATCTTTAAGACCTTTCCCACCTGGGTTATTTTTCCAAGGTTTTTTTTTTTTTTTTACAATTATGCCAGGGAAAAAGTTACTTGACATTAATCAAAACCAGACAGTGGACAATGACAAAGGGCTAGCATGAAGAAATATTTCTCTTAGAAATTCCTGGAGGGAAAATAAAAATTGATTAGGGAAAAAGTTCAGTGAGTTTTGTTGCAAGGGGAAAAAGATTGAACACAAGTAGGGGACATATAAAAGCAAATCAGTTTTATATGGTTTATCTAGGGATGTCAAATGTTTTAAGCCAACAGAAAGATAAAATACCTGTGTTTCAAATTCAGCAACAAAGGTATTCAGAAAATACGATCTACTGAAAGGTATAAAAATCCTTTGAAGAATATTATAGTGCAGAATGGTTAAGTATAGAGTTAAATCTCAGAAAGTAAAACCTAAACTGAATAATCTTGGTGGTGGAATTATGCCTCCAGGGTCTTAGCAATCTTTCCTTTCACAGATTACTTCTAGGATTCTCTTGTTAACTCTCTAATGTTTTTAAAACTAAATTTCATAAACTTTGCAAAGTATTTTTCTTGATTTCTGAGGAGTCACAATCTTGTTTTATCCCAACGTTTCTTATTTACTACACTAATTCTTGGCTAACTTTTTCTCAGTTTTGCTTAACCAAATGTTCCAGAGATCAAGTGTTTTGGCACCATTTTATTATTTTTATTAAAGCATTTTAGATTAAGTACTTGAGGCATTGCTTTCATTGTAATATAATTGAACGGAAATGGATAAACAACCATTTTATGTTGCTTGAAATATAGGTAAATTAAACAAATACAAAAAATTATCATCTCTTTTTCAACTACCTGTATAAATAATTGGAAAACATTCATTTAGAGACTGTCTTTGATGTAGGAAACTGGCAGAACACCAAACTAGGCCAATCTAAATGAACACTTTAAGGTTCATACAGGTTGATCTGAGAGTGACCTTGACCTGTTGCAGTAAGTTCTCGAAATTACCTTGCGATCACGAAGAGTACACAGCTGACTCCCAAGCAGGCTAAGAGCACATACATCCAAATGTCGGGAGACAGAGGATTGAGGAAGGAGAAGACGCCTGGGTTGGTGCCGTTGGGCTTCCGGTAGAGAATGCTGATGCCAAGAGTCATGAAGGGCTTTGAGAAGTCAATGACTTTCTCTCGCACGTAAGTGATAGTAAGGGGTGCCACGGCCAGGTCAGCCTTCTGCAAAAGCAAGGTGGGAGTCAATCGTTACCTGGCTTGTCTAGCTTCTCTGCAAGTGTCTGGTTCCCTATTTTTGACTTCTAAGGCTTGTCACATAAGAAGCTTCTGGTGATGATTGGCTTTAATATAAAAATAGTTGATTTAGGTAATTGTTGTTTCTGACATCAATACTTATTAGCAAAGAGAAACCAGAAGGTATGGATGCATTCACACCCACACATATGCATATACAGTCTAGAGCTAAATGAAGGAAAAAATTGCAGGAGGATGTCTTTTAAAAGAGAGAAAGCAGGGAATTAGAAGGCTGTTCATAATATTAGTTGAGAAGATGAGAGTTTGCTCTGAGCTGAAAACTTTATAGAATTCTTCATCTAATTTTAGAATCACTCGGGTTTGTTCTTCAGTATGAAGGATGGACCCATAAATTTTTATCTTCAATTTTCTTTCAAAGTAAGCCAACTCCATTTCTAGATTGTTTTTTACCTACTTTTTAGCCCATTCTATGATTCAAAAAATATTAAACATTTCTCCTGATACTAACTCAACCATTTTTTTCTTGTTTGTTTACTTCCTTGTTTTATACATTTTTTTCAGACAAATGAGACCCATATTTAGGAGACGTATTTTTGCTTACATGATCTATAAGTTCTCTGACCATCCCATTCCACTCTCCTTTGTCATTCTGAGCTCCATATTTGCCATCAGGGACTAGTTTCACATCATAAATGAAACCCAGGATGTTTGACAATTCCTTCAACAGATCGAGGCAATATCCTTCAAATCTGTCATTTCCATACAGGGGCTTATCAGATTTCCTGTACATCACATAGGGCTCTTCCTATATGAAACAAACCAAATATGAAAACACTGTTATAATGAAAGGCAGAATTTACTTAGACAAGCTCTATCAACTGCCTGAAGATATAAGATATTTGAAAATGATTGTCAAGATTTGAGAGGATTGATGCCAGTCACTCACATCCCTGTCTGCGCTAAACTCATCTTATTTATGCCCACCACAAATACAGAACGCTTCAAATATTATCTTTTCTTCCTCTCCCTGCTGCCTCTTTGGATAGGAGCTCCTCCTTCCTGGCTTTTCTGTAAGAGCCTCTCCTGCTTGCAATTTAGCAAATACATTCTCTTATTCCTCAAATGTTCTATCTCCTGAATACTATTATTTTCTCATCTCTCAGCTAAATTTCATCTGAGTTTCGCTATTCACTTATTACCGATATATTTTCATTCCTTCATTCCTTTTCTTCTGGGTATCTCATTCCAATGACCAATGCTTTCTTTGTTTGTCAGTCTCCTTATTTGGAATGACCTCAAATCTCACATCTCATCATTTTCTCCTCATCCACTTACATAATAAATTCTGTATTATTTATTTATGTAATTTATTTTTACACAAGTGTATTTATTAGAAACTTACATTTAAATGTCCCTATTATGAATAATTAACCTTTTTTTAATTAGTTCTCAGCATGGCCAAATGAAAGTTTATTATATTTTATAAAATTATAGTAGTTACTATACTACTGATATGTCCTTTATATTTAGGCTTGTCCTCAAATAAAGTACTAGTTAGGTCATACAATTACGATAGAAAGCCCTGTATTTCCATTACATAGTGGCAGAGAAAGTAGTAGAATATTCACCCTGCAGATGTATATTGCCTAATGGGTATATGAGTCAGGGTTCCAACAGGAAGCAGGAGGTATCCTTACCTGGGTTTTTGAAGAGCTATTAGTAAAGGGGCTATTTATAGAGGTGTGAGCAGGACAAAAGGGGGTGGGGGGAGAGGGGAGTGCAGTTACCAGCAGGAAGCTGTTAGCACCCAGAGATGGAGCTGGAAGGGAAGAAAGAATGCTCTGAGGTCCCAGGGCGAGCTGGATCCTGGAAGTGGGGTCAACAACAGGACAGGAGCTGTGGTCCTATAAGGACAGAGGCTCTGACAGAACCATTCATTGGGTTGCAATAGGGAGGGAGCAGGGGAAGATATGCCCTCACCTCTCTTTTTCTCACTTCCCTGGCTTCTTGCCAGGGTCTCCCCTTGAGTGAAACCATCCAGCAGCCAGAATGCAAGAGAGGCCAGCTGGGTGGGGATAGCGAGTGGAACAGAGCAGAGCTGAAAATGGATTGGAGGGGGGGCATCTCCAGAAAATGTTGGGAAATTTTTCATTCAATCCTCTTGTAAGAATGCACATACCGATGCTTTTCATGTCACAATTAAAAATAGACATTTGCAGACAGAGTTACTGGCATGAGAAAGAGAGTCGAGGTAGGAGTCCGGAGAAGATTCGCAGGATTCCATGCAGCTGACTTACCAGAATGGTAGTGACGATGAGCGTACGGTTGGCCAAGGAATCGGTGATATTGTTGGACCTATCTTTGTTGCCATCTGTCATGTTAAGCCCACTGTTGGAATTCCAAATCCCAATCTACACAGAACACAGTACATCAGAGGCTGCTGGCTGTCAGTAACAGCATTTACTCTAAAGAGAGGCCTCTTTCTACACCAGGAATGGGCACAGAAGCTCAAACTTGGGGAAGAGGCCACCGGGGCACCACAGAGGAAGCTACTAAATGTGGGAAAATGAAACAATAGAGAAATAAGTTCATAGAACATGAAAAATTTGTGCTAGTTGGGGCTGGGCATGGGGTAGGTCATTTTGTTTTTAATTTCTTAAGCTCATTGTCCTTTTCTAAATTAAAAATTCCTCACTGAGTATCAGATTTTTTTCCCAACATGAATTTTTTGAACACCTACTTATGTGCCAGAAACTAGTCATTGGTGGACCCAGAAATGAGCAAAACAGACAAAAATTCCTGCCCTTGTGGACCTTACATTCTACTGACATGAACCTTATACTGTCAAAGTTAAATCATCAGTGCCTTTAAAGCGTATAAAGAATGGGATGGCTTGAGTAGGGTGGATTGTGGAGAGACTGGGCATAGAAAAGGGAAAGATAAATTGGACTAAAAAGTGCAATAAGCAGTAGACTAAGTTTTGGGGCTATCTCCATTGGGGAGCCACTACTGGCCTCTAGTAGGACTCTGTTCATATCTGTCATAGTACCTGGTATCCTCTGCTACTATCTCATCTGTTTACCTGTCCTGTCCATCCACTTGACCATGACCTCCTTCTGTGAGGGTACTGTCTTTTATTGGTCATTGATCTTTCTAGCATAGAACCAGCCATAGTGATTGCTATTTAGTGAAGTCCATTGCTCTTTTAAAAAATAATGATCCATAATTTTCCCTAGTGGTCACATCACTCCTGGGTTATTAGGTCTGTAGAAGTATAATGATTTGCTTGGCCTCTGGCAAGATGCAGGAGAAGAGTCTTGGGGAATCGAGCTATTTGTCTGAAGCTGGCCTGGTGAGGTGGATTGCAGGTGTTCTTCAGTGATAGGCAGATTCGGGTGTTGTGGGACCTTGGACAAGATGCTAACCTTTCTGGGCTTTGCTTCTCTAACTGTAAAGTACTGCATAGGGATATTGAGAAGATGGAATGACCTAGTGATGTTTTGAAAGTGCAGATTTTAAGAGCTGCACAAATGGTCAGTGATAATAAAGGACATCCAAATGCCTGCCAGAGTGATTGTCTTCTTCAAGCTTGCATTGTTGTAAAAGAACTTGAAGTCATTAATGATTATTTTTTTAATTCAGAAGCTGTTAAGGGGCAGAAGATAAGGAAAACGGGGGCAGTTTAGGAACACTAATACTTGGACATACTCTGGGAAGGACAGAATGGGCCTCTGCTTGATCCTTAAACACATTCTCCCAATGGGAGGATGTCTGGTGAGCTGGATAGAGATGAGCTCTGCAGATAGAGTTTTGTCCAGATTCTAGCTTTCCAAGGTACCAGCAGTGTGACTTTCAGCAACTTAATTAATCCTGCTGTGCCTCAATTTCCTCATCAGCAAAATGGAGATAATAGGGCTCTTCTGATGATCAAGTAGATTGTTAGTTTTCTTCTTTCCCTTTCTATTTCTTTACTTTGATTTACTGCTGAAATTCAGCAGCTGGAAATTCATTTAGGTTGACAAGTACCCTTTTCAGAAACTTAAGTGCTTTGAGGAAGTTTCAAGGGCTATCCCACATTCACATATTTGTGTAAACTAATTCAATGTCACTGTTTTTTGTTTTGTTTTTTACCTCTCCCCAACCCTAATGAAGGTTAGTTGAGAAAATGGATGGGAGAGATAAAGGAGACTGGTCTAGGTAGAATATTTTACTTCCTGGGGTTGAGGACTGGAGACAGTTTATGCATTTGAAAGTATTGTGATCCTGTCTGAAGAGAGGGTACCAAAGGTAGGATTGGGGTGCAGGGCAGTGCCCTAAATAGTTGTGTAGAATTTTCAGGATCTAACATGATTCTTATCATTTAGAATGCATGCAATATATGTCTATTGGTTGAAGATGATTCAGTTTTCTTTGGCTGACTTTAAACCCAGGAAAGAGGACATTTCAGTCTCTCTTCTTAACCCCCACCCCTTCTCTCACATTTTTTAGAGTCAGGGACCCTTGCTTCTAGAAAACATAACCCAGGCTAAACACACCAGAGACCCTATTGGTTTTCATCCAATATTATGCTTTAGGTTGGAATAATTGACTTCTAACTCTATGAAGACCAGGTATAAATTGAGCCCTGGCTGTACTTCTGATTAAACCATGCAAAATTAGAACCTAATTTTTAATTAAATATTGAAAGGTGAAGAAAATAACTGTGTTTTTAGCCAATTCATTAAGTATTGGAATGTGTTCTCTTTAAATCATATCTGTTCATGTTAAGTGTGTGTGCATGTTTAAATGAACTGTACTAATATTTGAAAATGGCAGTGTTGAATGACCTCTTAATATCATTCCCTTCTAAGATACAAACTTGAAAGTGTAGACAAATATACCCCACAGCTTGACGTTTGGCTTTTATTTCTTTTACCATCCCTACTCAAAGGGCAGAAGGTAAGAAAGTATTGCTCCTGCATTTCCAACCAACTGAGTCACAGGGTCCCATTCAATGTGAATTTTTCTCCTTAAAATGAGAAAATATTTTTTACTACTATCTGCATAGCAGAAGTTCCTGGACTAAAAAAGTTTCAAAATGAAATAATCTATTCCTCAGAAGTGGATAATGTACATACTCAGTTTGAATTATCTCAGCCTTCTACTGTCAAACCTCTTAATCAGCAAAATGATAGTTTTGTTGTTTTTTTAATTTAGGGCGTTGACTAGTTGCATCTATTAATTGAAGTAAATGAACATATTGTCAGCAAATGAATCTCTGCCTCTGAAGAAGCGAGATCTTCGGATTCACGCGTACTGGGAGGAGGGGAGCAGTCAACCAGATGCCTGACGTTTAGCATTTCAGTCCTGTTCTATGACCTTGAAAGAATGCCTCCAGGGAGCAGAACCTCAATTTCCAAACTGCATAGTGAGAGCAGACAGCAGTAATTTACCAGGGAGAAGTAGTGTGGGGTGGATCAATTATTTGTGGGGAGAAGCACTCAAAAGCTAAATTGTCTGGTCCTGCCTTCTTTTACTTTGTAAGCCTGTAGGAAGGAGCAGCTATTTATTATCTAGGACAACGGAGGGAAGCATTTGAAAACGAGTGTCCAAATGACATTAAGCAAACTTTTAAAAAAACACGAGATGCGACAAGAGGATGTACAGAAAGTGACCTGAATCTATCTTCCAAATCTAAAGAGCAATTCACATAAATTCAATATCCAAAGTTGCTGCATGAAATAATTAAGTATCTAGGAAGAGAACTAAAAGGTGTATCTGTTTCCATTATCAGGAGCCTTATTACACGCATTTTAGCGAGAGGCTTCGTTAGGATGGCCATGGCCCTCTTTTGGAAAGGATTCCAGGTGAACTATTCTCATCTAAGAAACTTCAGAAAGCTGAGAAGAGGTTTTGGAAACTAAATGTGATGGGTGTGAATTCTTCTATTTTCAGATAGTGTCTTTTAGGAAAGTATATTGTGCTTTGGGGGCCTGAATAGGACTCGTGAGCTCGCACTCAGCCTGCTGCGGGGAAGAGCCGGAACGTGAACCAGAACACCACTTCGGGTACAGATTAGTGTGGGGAACGGTGGGTTATCAGGAAGGAAACAGGTAGAGGCATAAAGGCCTGAAGGAGGGAGTCCAAGAAGTTACATCTGTGGGAAGCGAGGGTGGATTAATGCGGTTGAGTGACAGACAAATGAAGGACATTCCCTCCCCTTTGGTATAATTTCAGAGCTTGGGTTTCTTTCCCTAGGATATTTGGTTTGAATTAATTCAACATTGCATAAAGTGCCTGCCGGGTGTCTCGAGCTGGATTAGTGTAATAAGCTGCTTCTGGGTGTCAGACTGTTCATCTATTTACCAGCAAGGAGGAGACTGGAATCGCCTTCTACGTGCCTTTGGTAGCCTGGTTCATTGCAAATTAAATCAAGGTTATTAAACCTGAGTTTTTTAGACTTAAAAGGAGGAACATTGTGAGCTCATCTACGAGTACTACCAAGAGGGGGAAAAGATTTTTGACCACAGGGAGAGACTGTTTACACTTTCTGTGACTTAGCTGAGAATTTGAAAGATGAAAGTGAACCTGACAAAATTGTTCAAGTTGAACAACCTGAAGTAATTGAAAGTCCATCCATCAGCCAGTAGATGTTTTAGCAACTATTTTGAGAGAGAGAATGAAAAACAATGTTTGCCTATGGCTGGGCTACTTTCCTGATCCAAATGTTTTTAATGTCTCACATTTGCTTATATAAATGGGTGCAAATTCGTTGGCAACATGATACTGTGCAATTAACTCTGCGATAGTGGGTGTTATAATTTACAAGATAATTTTATTTCCCTCCCAAAGTTGTTAATGTGTTTGTCCTCAGGGAGCAGTGGTTCTAAAACAAATTGTGAGACATTATGCCCTGACAAAGATCTCACGCAAAACAGAGATAGCTCAGAAGCAAAGGGAATTTCTGAAAGTGGCGCATGTTTTTTGGTGGTGGCATTGAAGGAGATGTCCTAGCCTTATGAGGCCTTAGCCTATCTGACTAGTCTGATGGATCAAACCTATTGTTGTTCTCACGCCCCTTAAGGGACATATTTAGTGATTTGGGAAGGAATATAAATGGGCCAGTGTCTGCTTTTGTGGCAGTTGCCTACTTTCATTTCTAACAGAGGCTGATTCTGTCTGGGAGAAACAAAAGTAATCCAGGGGGAAATGCTTAATCCATCATTATTTAATCCATTGCAAGCCTGTTTTCAATTCACTGGTAATGTTGTGGAGAGAGAACATATTCAATCACCCCCCTTCTCCCTTTACTTAGAAAAGCGCCTCTAAACTGCAAGTGGAGATCTACTGGTCCAGCAAAACTGAAAGGTTGCAAGCTTTTTCTTTGACATTCCCCATCCCACCCCCTGGGTGCCTGCAGTTTTGTCCAAGTACAAACCTTCTTCCACACTTTATATAAGTGTTTAGATACTTCGCCAGCAGCCTTGGTTTTCAGAGGGAAAAATAAAAATAGCACTTAATTAAAACAAAGCATAGAACCCAAAAAGTCCCATGGTGTGTTAGTGTTAGCAGTGCAACATTCCCCGCCCATTATCTGGGATCTAGCATCTTAATTCAAAATAAAGCCTGACATAGGTGTAGTAAAGAGATGAACCAAACACTTGGGGCAGGCATAAGTTGCTTCATAAGTTGGTAAAATGTGATTTTCACTTTTTCATTCACATCACCAAAAAGATGACTTAAAACTCTTTTGAATATGCACAACTATGCCACAAAATTAAAGGGTTTCCACCATGTCTTTAAGACCCGGTCACGGCATTCATAACTAAAAAAATATATATATATATATATTCAGATTCATACATATACAATATATATATGCAGTAACACACGTATCTTTTAATCTAAAAGAAGAAAGCATGTTCAATGACTTTTTCTTTGATTATGGGCTTTCAGGCAGTAGAAACTTGAATGAGAGTGAGAAAATGGGCCTTTTCTAGTAATTTTCCCTGTAGACAGCCTGAGAGGCTGACATGAAAAGAGTGGGCATTTTCTTCCTTGGTTCCTGAGAGAGGTGGATTGTCTCTCCCCATTGCCCTAAGACCCAAACAGCCTTCTCCAGAATTGGGCCCCAGTCACCTGGAGAAAGAAAAGTTATTGCAAACAATGAAGAGATAAGAAACAAACCAAAAAAACACTTTCATCTAATTTGATTTTGCCTTTGATGGAAAAGCGCCAATAGAGTGTGCATAATATTGCAGTGTATAAATAGCTGTGAAAGCATAACAATAGCTCTGTCTATTTCATCACCCATCTGAGCCAAAAAGATGTTTCCTTAACAGCTTTTCTTCCCACTCCGGTTCTGTACATTAAGCAGAGCAGAAAGGGGGAGAAAGGGGCCTGCATAGAGAAACAGACATTTTCTTTTAAAAAATATAAAACAACATTACAGGCTTTTAGTCCATAATAAGTATGATTTTCTTTTCTTTTGTCCCTTCCAGCCCAGATCGCACATCCCATTATGGAGGCCAGGTAGATGCTTTGTGCTGTCAGAGCACGTTAATTCAATAGAAGGGCAAATCAGAGTGAAGGCATAGCCCCAGTGAGATAGAAAGAGGGGGCATTTTTGAAATGGGAAACCTGCATGAATACTGTTTACTGTCAGAGCTGCAAACTAATTATTATCCTCAAACATTTCAACATCAGTTGTTACCTTCTACTACATTCAGCGTAATTAATTTTGTTTGTTTCAGTTAATGCAATTTGGGAGGGGAGGTAGGTAGGGCCAGTTTAAAAAAAAAAAAAAATGTGTCCCAGTTAACCAAAGCAACAAAACAGAAATGAAAACCTCATCACATTTTAAAAATCAATTCAACTCCTTCAAATTAAGTCAACAATTGAGTGTTCCCAAAGCCACTTTTTTGCATTAAGCGTGCTGCCTTCTCTAGCAGTGGGATAAAACGTGGGATTATAGAGATGTGATGTCCAGATATTTGGACACTTGTGTGTGTGTGTGTGTGGGGGGTTCAAAATGTTAATTCCATCTTATAGCTGTGAATACTAAAATTGGTACAATACACTGAGAAGAGAAATTATTTTATTATTGTTATTGCTATCATTGAATAGTTTGCATTTACATTGCTCTATTTAGTAACTAAGCTTTGAGAGATTGAGAATTACATCTAAAATTATCCTAAAAATGAACCCAACATTCAAATACACTTTTAAAGCAATTGTTCTTCTAAAATTAAGGATGCAAAGTTAATTTGCTCTAACAAGCCTTTTCCATCCTACTTTATTCTGTTTGACCATGACCAATATCAAAATGTTGTGCAAGTGAAATTAATTTCTCAGTAACCATGTATACCATTCCATCGAAGAACTGTTGACAGCTTCTGATTTCCCCAGGTTACACTCAACTTCTTAAATCCTTTGAGAAATGGGGCTAATGAGTCCCATTCATAAGATTATACATGCAATAATATACGCAAGCTTGCCTTCTAAACCAAGCACTATATAAACATTAGTTACTATTGCTGTTAATAGCAATTGCAGTTCAAGAATTTAGTATTTCAATATCTATTTGAAGATGAGAGAGAGATCTTGAAAACTAGATGTAAATGCATACACTGAAAGAATCATTTTTAACTTGCATGTGAAATTTTGCTAAAATGTTTGCGCATTGATATTTATTTTATTTATTTATTTTCCAGGAGGTTACCTTTTCAGTTCCTTCTTCTTTGAGGCTGATAATGTCCAGATCAAAATCTTTCCTCAAGCCATCGGTTTTATTGAAGGTGATACGCCCAGTCAAGCCATCCCACCGAGCCTGTGCGTGAAAGGAACATGGCATTACTGTATCATATCATTTATAACTCTAAAACCATCAAAATTTTAATCTCACAAATTCATCACAGTATTCAATTATTCTGTTTCATCATGCTGTTATAAACCATTGCATTGGTTCAGTAACTCGAGAGCAGAACATTTCACCATTTTATTAGCACTCCTTTATTTTGTCAATTCTAACATCTTAACACCAATCAAACCTGTAATCGTGGCAACCTAAATAGAGGCAAAGAGAGAATATGGGCAGTAAGGGAAGAAATTACTGTAAAGTAGTCAGCATGTGGAGTAAACAATTCTAAGTTTACCAAGTCAATGCAAATCCCCTTTAAGATACTGCCAAGAGGGGGACACCACAGTCCCTTGTTTTCTCTAAAAAGGCATCATCCAATGATGTATTATCAAATTTTCAGGGTGTTTGTGTTTTCAGTAATCTAACGTCATCTGAACATCTTATTAGTTTCCTGTGGCTACTGGAAGAAATGACCACAAACTTGGTGGCTTAAAACAATAGAAATTTATTGTCTCAGAGTTCTGGAAGTCAGAAGACCAAAACCACTGGGCTGAAATCAAGGTATTGCAGGATTGCACTGGAGGCGCCAGGGGAGAATCCGTCCTTTGCCTCTTCCAGCCTCTGCCAGCATTCTTCAGCTTGTGGTCACTTCACTCCATTCCCTGCCTCTGTGGTCACTTTGCCTTCTCCTTTTTGTTTGTGTGGAATCTCCCTCTGCCTCTCTCTTATAAAGTCACTTGTCATTGCATTGAAGGCTCACACAGATGATCCAGGGTAATCTCCCTGACTCAAGATCTTTGACGAAATCACATCTGCAAAGAATTTTCTGCCAAATAAAGTAGCATTCACAGGTTCCAGTGAAGAAGATATGGATATCATTTAAGGGTCTGTTATACAGCCAACCACAGGCATCAACATCCTTTTAGGAAATAAAATTTGCAGTAGGTTGCCCTAGACAGAACTCACATGGGACACCTTTGGTGGTTTCAGTAAATAAAATAGAGTGGCTCCTGGGTCTCTTGAGCTTCAGGTGATTTTTGGCAACACTGTTTAGTTCGAATTGGCTTACAAATGGAGATAAAGGAGAACTCAATCCTTCGTACATACGTAGCTGTGTTTCTCCCTCCTGACTCTACCATGTTCATCAGAGACATGTAAGCTTGAGGAAGATCTTGAGGAGGTACATGATAACTGCAGTTGTTTGGGCCATGTGTATTTTTGCATATATTTACTCTCTTGGCCAAGAGGCAGAGCAATGTAGTAGAAAGAGCGTGAGTTTTCTACAGAACTGGGTTTGAATCTCTGAAGTGTGATCAGGCAAGTTACCTAACCTCGCTGAGCCTGGGTTATCTCAGGTGCCTGTGTTTGATCCATGCCGGCTTTTTGTGAGGACTAAACGACACTTAAAAAATTCTTAACATATAGAAAGCATTTACAATTTCAGTAGTGATTATTATTTTTTTTACATCCATCTTAACCTTTCCACCCTCAACTTTATAATCCTAGACTTTGGCTTTCATTACCTCACATGTCATGACCCACACGTACACTTTTTACTGTATTTCATTTTATAAATCAACACCAGATTCATTGTCCCCAAATACAATTTTCATATTCATGGAAAATATGAAAATTGTATAGAATACGTAATGGATTCTTGCCACCTATAAATTAATCTAAACTTTGACTTTGCATTTGCGGTCTTTCCAAAACTTGCCTAACCTACTTTTCCAGAACTTTCTTCCTACTAATCCCCTAGGCACAGCCCCAACTAGAACAGGCCCAAGCCGTCCAGCCACGTTGTGTTTGTTCAGCCTCCAGCCTCCACTCAGCCTAACCGATTCCTACTCATCCGTCCAGTTCACATCACTGTGCTGTTTCTTAGGCACAAAACTCACTATCTGTTCACTCTGACTGGTACTGCCTTGTGATTTCGCTTGTAGTTTCATACTTACAATTACTTAACACTATTCAACTTGGAAAGCCTTAAGTCATCAAATGAATCTAAAGCGGAACAGCAAAGTCCAATTCTCTTAAAGAATTGCATTCCCACTAGTATCTAACAAAATGACACAGATCTTAGGTACCTCAAATTTTTTCTTGCTCTAATTTTTCTCCAAAACAAAATTTTATTAATTTGCATATTTTACTCTTCTATCTTCATTTTTTCTTCAATTTTTAACCCTCAATTTTTCAACTCATAGTCCCAGTCTAAAAATGGTGACAATAGCCTTGATTGGGAGACGAGAACCAAGTGTACTCTTAAGCCACTATCTAGCTGTGCCTCCCTTTATGCCAAAAGAGGAGTGTTATGTGACATGAGGGTGTTGACTAAAATGAATTTTAACTCTGGAATTTACAACTCTAGGGAAGATGCAGTAGAGGGCTTAATGCAAGTTGACAATCATTTAGTAAGCACCTATGGTCTGCAAGCTAGACTATATAAACCATAAGATAGAGTTGTCATCCTTAAGTTTTAATGTAAAGCATATTCCTATCTGGCTAGGGAGAAAATACTACTACAGAGTTTGGTTTATTTATTTATTTCCCAATTAAATCATTTGGAAAATATTCATTTATTGAGCATCTTCTCTGTGCCAGAACCTAGGCTGGGAATATAACATCGAGCAGTTCACAGTTGAGTGAAAACAAGAGCAGTTATGGATTTTGATAAAGTACCATACTTGTGAGAATAAAGGTTCACACATAAGTGTGGAGAAAAGGCACATCACAACTGTGGGGAACGAAAGAGGCAGCAAAAGATAAGAGGAAGAAAGTGTGCATCAGCTCTGGCAAGAGGAGAAGCTGGCAAACAAAGATTCACAGTCTGGGAAAAGGCGTGAAATATAGAGTAAATTGCAGGTTGGCCATGGGTTTATGCCGCAAGGTAAGGAATGATGGGAAATGAGTCTGGGGAGGCAGGTAGGAGCCTGTTCATAAAGGTGTTGTAAATCATGCCAGTTTACCTAGGCTGTGCTCTGCAGACATTTGGGAATTGTTAGTGTGTTTTAAGAAATGGAGGGTCGTGGCCAGATGTGCATTATAGAAAGATCATTCTGGAAGAATTGGAGAGCATGACTCATAGAAAATCAAAATTGTAAGCAGGGGGTTGGTTAGCAAGTAGTTCTCATAGAACAAAATTTATTGGATCATATTCATATGCCCACACAGGGACATCTGGACAGGGCAATTCCTTTATCTCCCTGTCCCACCACCTTGCACACCATTAAATATTAATGCAAATGGTTTCACAGCAGGATAAACAGGGTTTCCTGAAGAAAGCATTACCATTAAAGCCCTTACGTAAAGAATATGTTTAACAATCAACTTGAATATGTTTAACAATCAACTTAAATGTCAGAAATAAACATAATCAGACAAAACGTATTTTCTGTCTAAGCTTCAGATGGAATGGCTATCATGACAGAAGTACATCTTATCACTTATCCTGGAAGGCAATCAAATTAGTGTCAGGAAATGATATATGGGCAGGAGAAAGCTCCAACTCTCTCACCTAAGCTGCTATACGGTCAAACTAGTCATCAGGTGCTTAAGCACTATAACATATAAAAAGAAAATGGTTCTTCGGATCCTAGCCACCAGGATTTATCTCTAAGGAAGACTATAAAGCTAAACACTAGCACAGCCTTTCAAAAAGAGATGACGTATTTTTTTATGATCAACAGTAACAACTGTTGTTATACTTGATGAGATCTAGGTAATCTCAGCACTGAGACAAAAACAATTTCCATAGGATGCAAGTAGGGAGCTTCCTCTTGTATATATTTAGGTACATCTCCGGTTTCATCATCTCCTTTTCTTCCTTATCGTATCCCAATCCTACATTTTGTTCTCTGGTCACCTTTTCCTATTTTGCAAGCCAAAGGCTGGCTTTGTGGATTGATGGGTATGGTAGTTTGAGGCTTTTATGGACCCCAGAAAATCATGTCCTTAGGGCTAATCCTTTCCTGTGGGTGTGACCCTACTGCAGGTGGGACCTTCTTTTGGTTAGTTTACTTCACTAGGGTGTGACCCAGGGTGCGTCTTAATCCTTTTACTGGAGTTATTATTAAACAGGATAAATACAGAGAGAGAGAGAGACAGAGAAAAAGCCACTGGAACAGAGAGAAAGCCACGAGAGCAAGGAGCTGAAATCAATGGAACCAGAGCGAGGAAGCCAGAAGTGAAGCAAAGAACCCTGGAAGAGGAGGGAGACACCGGCAGGTGCCTCCAGGGGCCGGTCCTCAGGGAGAAAGCATTTGGATGCTCCCACAGCCTCAGAACTGTAAGCTTGCAACCTAATAAGTCCCCACTGTAAAAGTCACCCCATTTCCCATATACAAGCTTTCAGCAACTCTCAGCAAACTAAAACAATGGGTTAAATGAGAACTCTGAAAAAGCTGCTGCATTAGGGTTAAAGCATCTGCCTGATAGCTGAGAATAATTTGTCTCAGGCTTTGGTTCAATAGAAATCTCCACTGTGTCAGGGCTTTGGACCAAGCAGTTTTCAGGCCTCTTGGTGCTTCTGAAATGCACATTTCTAACCCTCCTCCCCATCTGTTTGGAAGGAGGTAGTTATCTTCATTAAGTTCTACAGGATTTTCAGAAAGCTTTTTCCTAAAAGCAACTTTTCCTTCATGGGGATCATGCTGTGAGTCAATTTAGCACATTGTCCAGGGTTTATAGGGTTCTCTGAAAATGCACAGAATTGGTAGCATTTATCTCTTGGTGTAGCATATAGCTCATAGCAGGGTCTTAAAACCCAGTTCAGAAATCCAATTTCATTTCCATTAAGTGTGTCTATTGTGTTCTTTTGTTTGGATTCTGTTGCGTTGGTTTTATTCTTGAGTTAGTGTTCCAGTCACTGGTGCGGGGTAATTCCTACTTCTTGCTTCTCCTCCCAATTCATCCAAGTGGCAAAAAAGTTCCCCTTTCACACTCTCAATGCTCCCTTCTCCAAACACTGCAAACACTCCCTGCCTGGTTTTTCACTGAACTGAAATATCTTTTGACCTTCAAAGACAAGTTTCCTCTATTACCACAATTACCCCTACCTTCTTGCCTCCTATCGCTAGATGAGTTTCATTTCTGTATGGATTTTTGGTTTGTTTGTTTTTTTTTGCAAACTAATTGTTGCTAAGCATTTATTAATTACCAACTGATTTGGGTGGAAATACAATGTCTATTCCTGGATATGATGAATAAGATACATAAAGAAACTATTTTCTGGGACAAGAATGAAACATATACAATTTAGATAATGATATATAATTATATTATTCATAATTACAATTTGCTTGCCTTATGGAAAAGCATTTTCACAGGAGACAATTATAGTATACTTAACTGAAAACAATACTTAAACTATTTGTCTTTATTGTAGAAAATAGCTTTAATTTCTACCCTGCATTAAACCTCTTGACAATACCTATTTAAGAGAAACTAAATAAATGGCATGAATTCTCCCCTTTTTTTCCTTATCATGACCCCTTATCTGATGGCCAGGAGAAGGGAATCAAGACATAAAGGAAGAAAAACAAAAATTTTTGTTCATGTCTTATTTGTATGCTCTTTCTCAAGATGAAAATCATTATTCAGATAAAATGTACATATTTTAATATCGAGGAAATTAATATCGACTCTTGGTCACCAGTAAAATGTGACCTTGTATATGTATATGTATATGTATATGTACATGTACATATATATGTATATTTTCAAATGCTTTTTGCTGCTGTCAAATCTAAGAAAGAATCACACATTTAAACATGAAGAAATCCCAAACTATTTACATTAGCTAAAATATTTAATAGCCAACTTTTAACTTTAATTGGGTAAAATAATTGCTTTTATTCATATTTTTCCCTAAAGGGAACTTAAATATGTAAAAGAATGGAAATTTTCTTTCCCTTGAACTTTCCCTGACATAGCCATTGTTGTATATTATAAAGAATAAATGGTTTCCTATTGAAATATGGAAACTTTTTGTTTCAGAGTAGGAAAGAATGTGTTTTTCTTGTAGACAATCTTTTAAGAAAAATAGTTTCTAGCAATTTTTCATTTATATATTTGAAACTATGCTTTCTTTTAAGAATATTGTGAATAGAGGGTTCATGGCAAATTTAAAGGTTAGCTTCCCTTGGGGTTAGTCAAGGAGAAGGGAAGACATTTCTTTGAAATGACTACTATCTGTGTTAAATAAAACATCAAAATTGAAAATAAAAAAAAAAATAAGACTGCATTGCCTTTATCTGTCATAGTGGATGATTGTCTAAGAGGCTCCTCCAAGGACTATTTGATTCTCTAGGGAAATGCATCTTTATTGTTCAATTTTCTTTTGTTTAGGGTCCAGACACCATTAAAATTACATGCTAATTTGTAGGTTTTGTATCTGATAATACGGCAAATGATTTCTGTCCAATGGAAAAAGATAACCCCAAAGGTTATAATTGTATAGCCCTGTAGGACATTAACCAGTTTTGTCTTTGCTGGGGGTCTCTATAACCGCTGTTTCTCTAGTTTTACCTTGAACAAGCTTTATCACCCTGCTTGTTCTAGAGTTAAATACATTTTTGACACATGCTCACTTTATGTTTGTATTAGAGTTTGTATTAGTATATTTGTTTTAATATTTTATTTTGTTTTGGAGGTTATCCTACAAAGATGCCCAAGCAAACTCACCAGCCAGAGCTAGGTTTATAAATTATGTAAGCTCAGGAGCAACATTATTAATTTTTGTTTTCTGGAGCGAATCTCAAGCAATAATAGCATTTACCATCACTGACTTTCCCTTCCTTTTTATTCTTTCCCTTTCCCTCCCCTCCCCTTCCCCCTTCCTTCCCCTCCCTTCCCCTCCCCTCCCCCTTCCCTCCCTTCCCCTCCGTTCCCTTCCCTCCCCCTCTGTTCCCTTCCCTCCACTTCCCTTCTC